>JAAGNO010029634.1:98170-118832 GCA_033439905.1 Ceryle rudis
CTTGTAATTTCCCTTGCAATACTTTGCAACTTTTCCTTTTTCTTTTTCTTTTTTTTTTTTTTTCCTCTCCATAGGTTTTCATATGATCTACCTTGCCTGGATATCCACATATAAAACCTCCTTTCCACCTTTCCACATCTTTAGAGATGTCTGAGAATCCAATTGGTAAAAACTGAAGGTGACTGAGCGTATTTTTCCATGCACATTTTAGCATTGTGCTCCTTTAAGAAATAAGATTCTCAAATCTTACTTTTCTCTGGAAACAAGTATAATCCTAAACAGAAATAAACACTGATGTCCAAGGCTTGAAGTTTGTTCTGGAGCAGAAGCAGCTTTTTATGCTTTTTCCTCATGTTGCTGCAGTATAGCTAACATGATTCATGGTCTGGAAGAATATATCTGACTTAGCCCAACTGTGCAGATTACATCAATTAGAGGGAACATTGGGAGGCAGGGGATCCTCTGGTGTCAGTGTCCTGAAAGGTCAAATTTTGTGTCTGTGCATCCAGCAGGTTGAAAAAAAACCCCAGTGGAATGGACTGTTATATTTTACTACTTGACTGCAATACATTTTCAGCTGAACAAAGATTAATTTTCCTTGTTTTGCAGAAAAGCAGAGATCTTATTTTTTGCCCCAAATTACTCAGAAGCAGTCATTCTAACCACCTAAACCCTTTGAATTTATTTCCATAAAATATGTTTCTGGTAAATGTTAATAGAAGTGTTGGGGCTTTGAATGATCTGGACTTGAAGTGGGATAGAAGGCTTTGAATGAGCCCAATTTCTGTGTATTCTTAGGTTCTTGCAGTATCACAGAAGTGACTATAGGTTTCTGTCCTAACCCCTTAAGCACAGGGTAAAACAAAGCAGTAAATGGAAATCAGACCTCCTTTGTGGACTATGTAAAAGCGTTGGATACAGAGAACGAGGGTGATGTATGACAAATGTGAGGAAGATTACAAAATCATCATATTCAATGCAACTTAATTTTCTATGTCTTTCTCAAGGGAATCCAGGCAGTGCAGCAAGACTGTCAAATCTAGATTATAAAATAAATGGCATTAAAGGGTAACACTTGCCATTATTTCTGCTTCACTGTATTTGTCCAATCTCCAGAGAATGATCAAATCTCCTTCCAAATAGTAAAATCTTTCAAACAAAATAGCTTCAATATACGTGCTTGTGTATGCCAAGATAGACCAAGTGCTTTATGAAGGAGAGTCAGAAGTTCAATATATCTTTCCTTTTACCTTATACATTGGAATGGCACCAAGTTATAGGATCATAGAAATGGAAGAGACCTATTAAATTATGCATTTCCTTGCCAGGGAGAGTGTATTTTCCATCTCAGGCTATTAGGCATCTATCCCTTCACTTGAGGACTCAATTCTATAAATAAATAAAATCAGTGTGTTGGGAATTTTCCCTGCTGCTCAGCCTAAAAATGCATTTGTTCATTTGTATTGCCCTACACCTGTAAGCCACCCTTTTCTGTCCTTCCTCCTTGAGAGTTCAACCATCAAATTCATGTAAATTGTCATCCAACTCTGTAAACTCAAACAAGTGCAAAAGGAAAGAGGGAAATCTGTTTGTAAGCTGAATTTATGGAAAAAAACTGTTACATTTACTATAGGCAAAATATTTTTCTTGCCTTTCACAAAATTTCTCAATTCTGTCAATTCATAGCTCTTTGGCCCAATTGTTATCTTTCTTACTGTCTTCCCAAACACCAAAATGACTCAGCGATGAGAAGGGCAATTTCACCGCTACAGTTCCACACTTGAATTTCTTTCAATAAGATTGCATATTTGACTTTAGAAATTACTCAATAGGTGTGTTTCTTTCATGGACGTGTGCTACCTCACTTGACATCAGCTCCACTTCCTCTGTTCATGGAAACAGAAATAACTTAGCAAGCAGAAACCTTAGCAATCATGTTCTGTGCTGAGCTGGAAGAAGTTTCCCCAAAACTCCACATAGCATATATAGTTTCATGGGCCTTGTAACTTGTCCGTCAGAGTGCCTTCAATGATTGTCTTATTCTTCCTTTTTATACGTGAATTTAGTCGATCTGAACCTTTCCCCTAAGCTCTTCATGTAGGTAAAATGGTCTGTATGTAAATGAATACAAAAGCCATTTGAAAGGTGCAAATAAGACGGAGGCAAATACTCTAAATTCCCTTCTTGGAGAAGGGATATGTAGTTAGTTGCATTTTAAAAAAAAAAAAAAAAAAAAAGAGGAAGCCACCCCTGGATTTCATGAGAGTTTGTGGGATGGCTGCCCATTGTTAAATTAAGTTCATCCATTCATTTCCAAGTATTTTCACCACACTACTTGCTCTATTTTTGCAGTGGATACCAGCCAGGTTAAGGATTAACAGCCTTCTGCAGCTACTCTTGCCAACACATAGATCTTGAGGAGGTGTTCAGTGTGTATAAAGAAGCTTTAAAATAAAACTTGTTTGCTGTATGAATTCACTGCTCTCTCTCTTTCCTTTCTTCCCTTTCTCTCTCTGCCCCTCCACCACCTTAATCTGTCTATGGACTTGGCTTCTTTGTTCTTTCATGACTAATATTACCATCTGTGACATTACATATCAAGATAGCAATGCAACATATTAAGCACAGGAAAACCCGGAATGTTTGAGCTCGTCCAAGAATTTGTTGCTTAAAGCTCCAGCATTACTTGTAACCACCTGAAGCATCCCAAAGTGTCTAAAAGCACATTGCAATAAATCAGCAGGTTTCTGTGTTGGTATTGAAATTGAGATACAAGACATTTTTGGAGCTGCTTTCTTGAAAACAACCTCAGCAACTTATTCGCAGTTTTATTTCTCTCTAAGGACTCATAAAAAGAGCTTTCACTTTTATGATATTAGCCTCACTACCACCTAGGGCAGTTCAGCTTGGGATCTCCCCAACTAACTTTTGTCGAGTTCTCGTATACTGCAAGGGAAGCACCACTCCCAGATCAAACCTGTGACCACGGCCTGTGTGAACTATGCTGTTGTGCAGCAGGGGCTCAGCAACTAGGCAGGACCATGAACAAGTGCTTATTTCTGCTAAATTCTGCCCTTCCAAGGATGGGGAAGGGGCAGCAGGTCTGGAGGTAAATCTATCAAGTGAAAAACATCTTGAAATGGACATATCCCACGGCAGAAGATCAAAATCAGAGTGGAGGTCTTTCCTCCTCCTGCTTCTCGTATAGTTCTAGACAGATCCAAATCTTACTTACCTAACAGGGATTGCAGTAACCACCAAGATCTGATATCCTCAGAGACTGTTCTTGCCCTCCCTTTTCTGATTCTTCAGACGAGTGACTTCACTGTTTATCTCAAACCCTGTACTCATCTGCAGACATCAACCTCTCCAGCTCTTCTCTGCATTAATAATTTTCCACTTCAGGTTCTAGTAGCAGCCTGTAGAATTGAATATGGAATAACTGTATGCTTAACACTATCTTATTTGAATAATTGAATTCAATTTTTTAAAAAGAAAAGAGATCTATCTATAGCACAGTAATAATAAAATAATGAATAATAAAGATTCATGGTCAGGTTAGGAATGTTCCTACATGTCCACATTTGAAGTCTGTTACCTTCTTTCTATTTTATCTAAATTGCCCACTATCGCAAGTGAGGTGAGAGCAATCTTCTTCCTGCCCTCGCCTGCTCTGCCTGTAGCACCCACTGCTTCTCATGCCAGATGAGTTTTTTAATCTGCTTCTCACAGTGTCATGCAGTTGGGCTGAGCTTATGCAGAAGTGATGATGGGAGGGGGAACAACTATCACCTATAATTAAGTTGGATCCAAAGCTCTAGATTTTTCTCTGTTTCCAGATTAGATGGGGAGCCAGAAAGGAAGATTTTAATTTTACCATAACTTCATTGACTGTGATTTGACCCTAAGCTAAGCAAGCACAGAGAAGCATTGCACTTGCCCCTTATTTAGGACAAGTTATGAACTATGCAAAATACGTTTGGGTATGTGTATCATAATGCAGTATTTCTATGTTATATAAATCTCCTATATCTGTACATTTACAAGTCTGTCCTGTCGTACATGACAAATATTCTACTAGTTTCCTGATGGAAAAAACCCACAATAAAAGTAATTATTCTTTTTGTATATATGGTAGAAATGGAATAAAAATAACACAAGACTGATATGAAAAGAACTATGGTAATATTACTGTTAGGATTCTTTCATTTGATTAGACACGATGACAGACATTGAAAAAGATGGGGTATTATTCAGAGGAAGGAAAAGGTGAGCTGGAGAAAGGAGGAAACTGGAGGAAGAGGGAGGGAAGTAAAGGGAAAGAATAGACAACAGGGAAAGGGAAAGAGTGTCTACTTCAAGAGAAACCTCAGCTTTTGCCTTGGGCCTGCAATCAGCCCTGCAAGGCCAAAAAATTTACTAGTGATGATGCCACTGGCCTGTGTTTCATGTGGGTGACAGGTCATTTATGACCACTGTGTTGATGGTTACGTGGTACATGATTTATTACCACTGTAGAATGAATGCTCTTCCTCTAAACAGGAATTTGAGGATAACGAATGTGCGCACTCCAGCAACACACATGCAGACTGACGTGTGCTCAGAGCACACACATAAAACTATACATGAAAACCTGTCTGCTTAGAAGTTGATGGTGGTGTAGGTGTTGGCCCAAGTGGGGCTACCTTTTCAGTCTCTACTACATGAGGTTGTCTGTGGCATGCACATGTATTGAAACGTGTCTAATTTACTGTAGTCATCTGTGTTACTGGAAGAGAGACAGGATGATATAGAAAGTGTGTTCAATATTCAGTTTGTTTATGTTATTCAGATCCTATCCATTCCGTGTAGCTGATGGTTTTAAACCTTTAGTGTAAGGGTAATACTGATGACATGGCTGTGGATGACTGAAAAAGACACTTCTGGTGTCCACCTGTGTGACCCAAAACCACAGACCATGGTTAAAGATGATGGTGGCTTCTGTTTCTGTGTTGTCTGTTAGATAGGGGCCCATGGGACGCTCTCAGCAGAGATCTTCCCCAAAGACATGGGGCTGGACACTTTGCTCAGTGGGGATGGAGAACAACCTGGAGCAACAAGCCACACTGCTCTACCATACATCGGATGTTTTCCACCCCACTGCTACCCCCTCTCTGTGGCCTCAGGGGTGGGAGAGATGAGGCGCAGGAGGCTTTCCCGTAGCTGTGGTTGCTCCTGGCCCCAGGCGCCCGTGGGGCGGCAGCAGCCCCTGTGGAGATGGGGCTGGGGAAGGCAGGTGCTGTTCCCACGACCAGAGCCTGGTTCCCAGGGGTGGAAAGCAGGGGTCAGGAAGTTAGCAAAGGTCGGCCAAGTCCCGCTGGCTCTTCCTAATCCTCTTTTCCACCCACAGCCCCTTGAAACTCCCCTGATTCCTCCCAGTGCAGTGTCCGGGGGAGTTGCTCTACTGCTGCAGGACTGAATTTATTTTGCTCGCTTCCAAACTATGCTTCTGCAGAGTCTCAAGTCAGCTTTGTTTCAGCTGGTGTCAAGCAACACACAGGAGAGATGCGGCTCTATTACACTGGTTTGTTTTTCTTTTCTTTTCCTTTTTTTTAAACCTTTTTTTTGTTTTGTTTTTACTATTTTGACAGGAAATCTTGTGCCTTTTTCTCTTGCATAAGTATGAAGTAACCCTGTGAAAACAAATACATTTACTTGTTGTTTACATGCGTGAAACTGAAAGGACAGTTTTGCTGATCAAGTTAGTTCTTGCTAATCTGAAGACTAGAGAAGTAAAAAGACATCATTTATTTGTATTTGTGTGCTGGCCAAACCCAAAAAGTCAACAACAATAAAAACATTTCTTTTGGTCCACCCAGAATTAAAATTTGTCAGTTTTCATGCCAAACAGCAACATGCAAATTTGAAAGAAAAGTCATTTCAGGTCAGAAGATACTTCAGTTTGGCTTTTTAACATTCATTAAAACTGAATATAGGTAAATTTCAAATGAAATCCGTATTGCAAAATGAGAAGTGGAAAGTTTCTGTTTTGAAAACATCAATATGATCCTTCCTGACATTTCAAAATGTTTCTTTTGACCCCAGAATTTCATTCTGCTCTAATAAAGATTGTTCCGTGTAAGGAAATTAGAGCAAGCGTTTTGATACTGATGATGCCTCCTTGCAGAGGACTGGAAAGGTTAAAAAGCAGTTAACTAGCAATCTTAGATATAGCTGGAGAATGTACTTTTTGGTTTTGGCTTTATACAAAGCATCCAGGCAATAAACCAAATTAAAATATATAGACTATAGTATCAAGGGAAAGTTTTATCCAAACAAAATTTAAATAAATTCATGCAGCTCACTAGGTTAAAAAAATCAAATAAACAAATAATTTTGCACATATGTAATGGTCTCAACATTTTGTCATTTCTCTTCCGCTTTTAAAACAATAAGACCCAAATGTGGATAAAATCATCTTGCTCTTCCCACTCAAAATGAACAACTTTTTCCAAGTTCTTATGCTGAAAAAATGTGTTTCTTAGGAATTAATGATTAAAAGTATATAGAATAAGTGTTTTAATACTCTAGTTAAGGAAAAATAAACAACTGCATTAGCTAATCTGAGTTCAAATAAACAGATGCATAAGCTGGGCTCTTTCAAAGCAATGCAGAACTGAACAGAGACCATTAACACTCAGAACACTCCGTAAGGTTCAGAGCTGGTTAACCTCTTCAAAACAAAATGTGCCTAGATCTTGTATGGCTGCACTGAAGGAGTGAGGAATAACACCCCTGTGCAGTGGCAAACTGGGACTGCAGATTTGCCAAGCACGTATGCTGGTACAGAAGGCGGATCACATTAAGTTAATTTTAAAGGCGAAGAGAACAGAAAGTATGGTCTCATTTATCTCTCACTGCAGCCAGCAATGCTGACCAGACACATAGTGGTGTCCAGTGCCCTTATGAGTCTTAGCAAAAAAACCTAAATTTTCAACAGCTTTAGTTCCCACGTGCCAGAGAAAGCCCCTTTGAGATGCTGCCCAAATTTTGTGACATGGTATTGACACCTGGTTATTCAGCACCGTGTTTAAATGATTTGTGGCTCGTGATAAAAACTTCCATGGTTTGTAGGAGAATCTTGGTTGTCTGCATAGCTTGATAACGGAGGTGGAAAGCACAAAATCTGTGCTTTGGTGCATTGTGAGTTTTAAAACATCTCTTCAGCTTGTCCCAAGTCTATGGACTATTTCCACAATGAAAAAAAAGGCCGCAAAAAATGTAAATTATTAAAATAATTCAGAATCATTGTCCAACTTTTAAAATTTTACCTTACTGAAGGAAAAGGGGAGGACATTTAATACTTTCTGAAAAGCAACCAGACAAGAATTTGTTTCTCAGGAGTCCACCCCAGGTTTTACAGACTTCAGTACACGCCAGGAGAGGATTTTGGTGTTTTAGCCAGCACTATGTGATTACACATCGGAGTGTAGACATGATCAATAAGGTTTCTAGTTAAAGAGGTCACTATTAAAACCTTTACAATTGCCATTTGCACATAATTAACATTACCACACGGTTTACAGTATTCCCCACACTATGAATGCTGCTGTAAAGATAATTAGGTAAAAGTTAGAATTGTAAAGATTTTAATTTGTGTATTCCTTAATATGGAGTCTCAATGCTGTGATTTAAGGAACTCCCAATAACTGCAGAAGCAGCAGGGGGCTTTGTGTGGGAAAAGAAGAAGAATAATATTTCTTTTAACAGCTCCTTAAAACTTTGTTCCACTTATGAAATCCTCTATAGTCTCTACTGTTATGGCCTAAATAAACTATACTGTAACACCAAATTTACTTATTGTAATTACTTATTTTTGCTCTTACAGAAACACCTCTTTCTTCTGTTAGAAGAATTCCACTTGGAAATTTCAATTTCAGGATTTGATAAAAATAGCTGTAAGAACTCCTGATATTTTTGAGGTCAGGGCTTTTAAACAGGTTTTCACATTTGCCAGTTTTTACAGACCATTTTGAAAATGTGTGCTCATGTCAGAGAAGCCCAGCTGCACGGGAATGATAAACATGACTAGGGATGCTTCAGACTGAGGATGACCTCGTCAGAACACAGGAATGAGGCTTGACTTCAGGCAAGGGGAAAGCAACACTTCTGACACCCGAGGGACTTCTTGCATTGTTCTAGGTGGGTACTCACCTGCTTCCAAAATATAGGCCCAGGGAATGGCTGCACCACTCTAGGAAGCCATGAGCTACCGCAGCTGAGACATGGTATCGCTGCATTACCCCACAGCCTGCAGTGTAGACAAGTCCTGAGTGTGCTTGAGCTGTATAAACACAACCACAAGCTAAACGGTTCCATTGTTTAATACGGATTTCCACTGTGCTTGGAAATGGAATTATAAATGCCTTTTCACAAAAGCATCCTAAGGATAATTGATGCCTAAAATACATCGGCTCCATTATCAAGGAGTAGATTATCCCAGCTGAATACACAGTATCAGAGTTTCCTGATTTGTATATAATCTACATTCTTAACATTTTCCTGGACTGCTGTTAGTTTGGGTTAGTGGGACTTATTGTACTCTCAGTGTTGAAAGATGAATAGGCCTATCAACTGAACAGCATAATAAATTTGTTAGGCTGCACATGTCGTGCTCCACCTCTCTCTCGTTCATCGTGTATAATGCAGCCTAATGAAATATGACAGCTGTTAGCAGAAAAATGGTGCAGCAGCCATAAAAAAGTGATTTATGTTTTATTACCGAAACAGCTAAAATTAAGAAGCTGGTGTTTGGGAGGGCAGCAAACAAGTGAAATGTGAAGCCCAGCATATATATATATTCATGAAACATAGGAAGCTGTGAAATGCTTAGACTGACAGTGAAATTCTCCCTGGGTATCCACCGCAAGGTCGGACTAAAAAAGGGGGTAATTGGTGGTGATGGTTGTGGATGTTCAGAATTGCCTACATGTCACAGCTGCTTATGCTGGAGTATCAGAATCATGTTAAATGCATCTCCTGACATGAACCCAAAGATCCTTACTACCAAATGACATAAGAAAGACTAATTTAAGGTGGCAGCTGGCAGAAAGAACAACATATCAAGCAGGAAAGTTGTTCTTAGCAGCCACAATATAGAGCGGAAACAGTGGGATGGTAGAAATAACGTGGGCCTCCTTCTCTGCTTCATTTTTCTGCTGCTGTAAAGCCATCAGTTTAAGGCTACAGTCATGGATTAGGGATTTCTCCCTGGATGCTGAAACTGTGAGCATCAGAGAAAATTCTGTGTTTTGTTTACAACTTACCTAATGTGAGTAAATGTGATCATGTAACATCTTGGCAGTTTTGCCACTGAACGGTGTAGCACATCAAACTAAGACATGGTGAATTACAACCACCATGTCAGATCACTGCTTGGTTTCTGTTCAACATACACTGTGTATATATACTATAAACACACACATGTCTACGTACGTATAAACTCAGGCTGCTGCTAAGTGTGATGTCATTGGTTCAGTGGGTGGTACTCTTCTGAGTCAGTACTAAACTAGTTCTTCACCCCATGGTGCTTAATGAAAAGTGGAATATGGTCAGGTCAGAGAGGTTAATAGCCCTACTATTGTGAAAAGTGCCGGGGGATCTTTCTTAGCAAGTGAGAACCTCATATTAAATAGCATCTGAGAGACAGCCTGGGACCTGCTCAGAGTCACAGACAGGGGTGTTGCTGTAATGCAGAAATAGGAGGAACCGTGCTACATATTTAAGTGACTGAGTCGTCCTGCCCCCATAGATATTTACCAGATGCAGTGAAACTTTGCTTATGTGGAGTTACAAAATAATAACCAAGGGCAGTATGGCTAGAAAATACTATAGTTTCTCCATGACATTTTGATTTAAATAAATATCAGAGAAGAAGCTTTCACCTGGTGGTGTGTAGTCATGTTGTAAATAATGCAGGATGGGGATCTCTCAGACCCTTTGCTGTCAAACTCTGGGTGCAACAGGTACTGAACAAGTTGGAGCAAGTGAGACCTGTGGCAAAAATGACCACCTTTTGTGCAATTGCTAGATGCCTTGCCTTGGACAACAATTCTAGTCCTTTTAGGGAAAGCCTATGGACATCCAGGTTCCCATGCATTAGAGGTTATAGAGTCATAGAATGGGTTGGGTTGTAAGGGACCTTTAAAGGTCATATAGTTCAAGCCCCCTGCAGTGAGCAGGGACATCTGAAACTAGGTTTCTTAGAGCCCCATCCAACCAGACCTTGAACATTTCTGGGGATGGGGCATCGACCACCTCTCTGGGCAGCCTGTTCCAGGGTTTCACCACCCTCACTGTAAAAAATGTCTCGCTTATATCTAGTCTGAATCTCCCCTCTTTTAGTTTAAAACCTGTGTCTTATCACAACAGGCCCTGCTAAAAACACTATCCTCATCTTTCTTATAGGCCCCATTTTAAGTACTGGAATGCCACAGTAAGGTCTCCCTAGAGCCTTCTCTTCTCCAGGCTGAACAGCCCCAACTCTCTCAGCCTTTCTTCCCAGAAGTGTTCCAGCCCTCTGACCATTTCCGTGACCCTCCTCTGGACCCACTGAGAGACTTTGCCCGATGTCCTGAGTGACTTTCTAGCCACTGGGTAACCAGGATGGAGGTTATTTTAATAGGATGTTTTATGTTTGGATCATATCTGTGGAAAAGTGAAACAGCTAGAAGGACTGTCTATCTTGTGAAGCCCTGCTGAGCTTTTGCCCTTTGCAACTGAGTGTGGCTAGAAGCTGCACACTGGGCCCCTGTGAGATGACAGCCACTGAAATTTAGCCATCAAAGAAGTTTGCGTGACTACAGGATTAGGTACAGGTTTTGCAAATGACAGCAATGCCGTAATATTGCACTGGATTTGTAACCACAGCGTGTTCCTGTACCTAACTCCACAGAGACCTAGCAGGCCGCTATATCACACTGACTTTTTCAGTCATAATTCAAATTACATCCAGATCCAGGTCCTCAACTATTTCCCAAGGGCGTTGATGACACATTGTCCTCTCACATACTGCTGACCATTTTTTTCAGACTTCAGCTTCATACGTGGCTCTTCTCTCTTCTGCAGCCTTTCTGTCCAATGCACAAGGAAACCCTTTTGCATGTGCAGAGAAGCCCAGTCTCTGCTAGCCTGCCAGCGGTGACTTCTGCCTCCTCAAGCCACTTGGGGATTAAAGTGCCAATCTCTGATACATGCCTATGTCTTAGGAAAGCATATAGGATTTGTTGCAATATTGCTTTATGCCTGGGAGAAGGAGCATTGCCTTGCTCTGGGATGAACTGGCTTGGTGCAGCGTAATGCCAAAGAGATCATTCTGCTTCTGCACCCATGACTGTCTTTGTCTCTGCTCAAGCACCCCATGTAGGGAGTCTGTAGCTGCTAAAGGTGGCAAAATGGCTTAGGAATGATCTCATCCCTCTAAGATACGGGGCTAGAAGTCCTGAGAAACATGTACCAAGCTCAGTAGGAATTCTTAGGAAAAAGGCTTAGCAAGGACAGCGTGTTTCATCCCATTGCCTGTGTGGTAATGATGTCATCTCTATTAGAGGATCCAAGATACTATCTTTACATTTCTGACACAAAACATTCATAAATCCTTCTGCTAGTCAGTATTGAAATAATATTGTTACATTTGTCATAAATGGCGTTCACTCCCTTGTCCTCTGAAAAGCGTGATTGTTTCAAATGTCTAAACTAGATGTTCAGACTAATTCCAAGCACAAAGCAGTTTCCTCAGATAGTAAGATCTTGCATCAGTATGGCCTGTTACCTGAATAGATTCCATAAACTGAGCACAAACCATATTAGGAATCACTTGTTCTGTCATTGCTTAGTTGTATTCAAGGTGAAATGAGGCAACTTTTAAATAGAACAAAGTAAGATTGCATAATAATTTAGGTCAAAAAGTGAGTAACATGTCACATAACTGAGATGTTAGATGAGCAGAATGCAGAACAGCAAATATCATGCATCACTGTCATCATCCTAGATCTTTTTAGACTATTTCTTGCAGTCTGAGTAAAGAAAAATGTTAACGTTGCTGACAGAAACAGTTTCTGCAAAGTGGAAGTTTGAAGGCAAGGGATGCCTTGTATTTTGATGGGCACTGTTTAAAACATCTTTAGAGATAGAAGCTACAATGAGTGTACATATCCTGGAAAGCTGAAGAACTTTCTCACGAAGTGTAACACCTTTAATAACTGTAATAGAAAGAAGTGATTCCTGCTCACCAGGGAAATATTTTTTGCCCAATTACAAAAGGACAACATGTGATTTCGTATCCGAAATTGAAGCAGTGCAGGCACACTGAAGCAGGCTGTACTTCTTGGCTTGTCTTGCTTTTTTGGAATGGCTGTGCAGCACACATGGATCAAAGCAAAGGCTCATGTGTGTGACTGCAGTCTCTACTATTTCTTCTTTTATGCCAAATCACACAAAACTGTTCCAAAACTGGGCAAATTTTGCCAAATACTCCTGATCTTAAGGAATTATTATTAGATGAGCTCGTTATTCTATATAATGGTTTTACTGAGCCATCCTTATTAAAAAGTAGTTATATGTTATATATCACCTTGCCAAGTATGCTTCTGGAAGAGTATGTTTCTACCTGTTTTCTATCCTTCAGTGACAATCTATGCTTTGGTTCTGTGCCCTTCCACCTTTTCCTGAATCACTCAAGCACCAAATCCTTTATATTTCAATAACTACCTCACTAGATGCAAGACTTCCTTTGAGGGAAACACCATAGCCGTCTCAAGACAAGGCATAGGGCCAAAAGTAATTTTACATCTAAACAAATAAACATGGAGTTTATACGCAGCTTCAGTTCCAGATCAGAATTTTTATGGTAGTATTCAAAATCTGTCTTGTTCTGCTTGTGATATCATACCGTAGTTCCCTGATCTGTCTCTTTACTCTCTTGCCTGATAGCTGTATGGAAAAGCATTGCTGGGATCAGCCTGAGAAGTAGCCTTATGTGCTCCTTCCACCCCAAAGTCTTCTTCAGTAACACCCTGAATGTCCTTGTGGTAATCCAAAATTAGGGAATCTCTTCAACAGACAGAACTGAGTTGTAGTGTTTCTACTCCTTGCTGGATGAAAGTACCTGGGCTTAGGTCCAGATACCAGAAAGCTTTTTGGGGAGTTCTGCGCCTGTGCTTATGTAACTTTTTGCTTTATGTACCTTTTTGCGTGTGTGAGACTGTCTTCAAGTGCTCCGTAATGAAGGATATTTCTGCCTTTGTTCCATAGTTTGCTAGATCCTGATTTCAGTTATACTTGACTACATGAAAAATAATCCTAATGCAGTAACTCCAAATCTCCTCTAGCGTCCCTGAGACCAGGTCTGACTCACTTCTCCTAACTTAGTCTTTTAAATCAAATCTGTTCTTTTACTCTTTAAAACTGTCATTATGTTCTACTGTACTTTAAAGTGTAGTATTACTTTGAAAAAAGAGCGTAAAAATGACATTTCAGGGTTCTATATTTGTCTGAAAGTTGTTTCTGTTGCAAACTCATTTTATAAGTTAAAAAGCTGTCTTTCCTAACATCTAGCCCTAAAAATGCACAGGGTGGTACAATCTGAGCTATTGAAACACCACCATCAGGTTCTGCATCCAGCGTAGACCATCTTGTATTGCAAAGCCTCTGTCTGCTTGTGCCACCCTGTCTTCTTCAAATCACGTCCCTAGTGACACTGCCAGGCCCTTGGCATTTCATGAGCACTTTACAGGTCTAAGGGATCCCATTATGAAAGTAAAGTATACATGGAAGAAGAAAATGCAGCTTAGGCTTTGTTATAGAATGGCAGGAATGAAAAGTATAAATAAGAGTAAAACTTTACATCTTTTAGCAGATACAAACATAGACCCACTTGAAGTCATTCTTTGGGGAGCAGGTTTGAGGCATAGCACTTCTAGCACACACTGCTTTGGCAGGAAGCGTGCCACTAAGGGTGTGTAGGCAACAGCAGCTGGCCAGAGAGGGGTTAACTGAAAATGGTGGATGTAACACATTATGGCATTAAGCAAACTTCCACATCTCCTTGCAGTCAAAGGTCTGTCTTTCATTTTCTTTTATAAAATGTATCAAACAATTTGGCATTAAAAGTACAACTTTTGTCATATTGAGAATAACAACGTGTTATAAGACAAAGGAACAAAAGCTGGAAGTTAAGGGAAATTTAAAAAAGGAAGAAACAAAGAAAAAAAAGATGTGAAACAGTTGTGTTTAGTTTGGGGGAAAAAAAAAAAAAAAAAAACAAAACAACCACCTTCATCTTTCCTCTCCCTCCTCATTTTTGGTTTTGTTTGGGTTTTTTGTGGTTTGTTTTTTGGGTTGGGGTGTTTTTTTTAATAAACTTCAAAATGCAACATTTAGAAAAATCTACATATGTCTAAGTTTAGACTCCCTGTTACTTTGCATTTCTTTATCACACTTTAGTCATCCATATATCATTTTGTAGAAAGCGTATGTGGCAGGCTGATGTGTGTCTTATTTTATAAATATTTATTACCCACTGGTGTGTTCCTATCTTTGCAATTACATCCACTTCTCTTCAGTCTACGTTCCCTCCTTTTCCCTATTAAAAAACCTCTTGTCAAACAATTTTGTTTATGTGGAAATAGTATGAAGACTAGTTTAATTTTGGTTTTAGCCTCATCTTTGTTTTAGCTTGCCTTGCTTCCCCCCTTCCCACCCCTCTTCCTTTTCTTTTTAGATAGTGTAGGCCAGGAATAATAATGTAAACAACATAATCTCTGTTGCTGCTGCATGAATGCAGCAAGGCAAACCTGGCCATTCCTAAGCTGATTTGCCCATCAGTATGTCTCCCCTGGGATGCACGCAGCATGTGCAATTGAAAGAGCTAGGAGGACATGAACTTGAGCTTGAAGGAAATAGTGACTGGCCTTTGAAGACAGCTCTGAGATAATCATCACAGGCTGTAGCTGCTCAACAATGAGGATAATACACTTTTGTGATTTAATAGGAAGGCATCTTAAAAACATGTATTTTAAAAAAACCCAAACCAACCACAACTGGCTGCATCAGAAGGATAACCAAGCTCTCTGGTTTACTGCAGCATAACTGTCTTTTTGTCTTGCAGTATTGAGTGAATTCTCTCTGTATACACAGTATCAGTGTCTGCTCAGAACCTGATTCTCAGTGTTGCTCTACCCAAGAGAGCAGGGGGGTTATAGTAAGGTAAAAGTGACATCACTAATGGAGAATCAGCAAAGAGCTTTTCCCATCAGAAACATGATGACCTTAAAATTATGTCTTAAGTTTCTTCCCTCCATCTGTCCCACTAAGGAAATTGTACGAGGAGAGTTTGAGTGAGCTGGACTTTCTCAGCCTGGAGGAGAGAAAGCAAAAGGGGGGGCCTAATTGCTGTCTTCTGCTACCTAATGAAAGTTTCTGTTTTACCCTGAAGTTTGCCATTCTCTTTCAATACCCAAAACCATGTCTGCATTTTCCAGCTATACCAAGTGGTCTAATAAGCAACAAAACTTGTCTTGCCTAATAATCCCCAATGTTAAACTTGCTTTTCTTACTGATGATTAGCCGTTAGCTGACACTGTTCATTATAATGCTCAGGTCCCTTTCCCGAGGGGCAGCTCACCTCTATGCATGTCAAGTCAGGATTGTTTTCTCCTACGTGTATCCTGTTTCCTCTGTTACTTTACAGTTATCAGTACTGATTTTCAGCTGTGCCTTCATTATTTTGTGAAGTTCTGTTGCAGTTCCATGTCACCAGCAATTGCCTTTGCTATTTTGATTAACTTAGTATTGTCAGGAGACTTTGTTATCTGACTTTTCATCCACTTTGCAGATTTTTATGCTCATGGCACAGAGCCTAATGCAGAACCAGACACTAATGACATTTCTCCATTTCTTTCATCTCTTTCAATTAAAACTATTAGTTACGTGTGTGCTGCCTTTATCTCATGATGGGTTGGTTTCTTTAGGAAAAGTTCATGAGGGTCTTTATAAATTCCTCCTGGAAAATCCAAGCTGACTATATCAGCATGTTTTCCTTTCCATGAGCTTCTTGAATCCTTCAAAGACATGAAACAGGTTATTCATCTACAAACCATACATTGACTCTTACTTTGTCTTACTTGACCTTTTAACTCATTCATAGATATTACAGATTTTGACAGGTACTCAGATTATTTTCTAACCTGCTGTAATATGTTTTTAGAATTAATTTGCTAACATTTCTGTTGTTTTCTATTTTTCTCACCTAAATATGGCTGTATCCTGCTGACACATCATACTGGCTTTTGGGACCTTTTTCAGTACTGTGCCTCTACTACAGCATCCTTAAATAGTCTGCAGGATGCTTTGAAATGTTTTACCCTTCCAGCTGTCCCTTTTTGTTTCTTGAAGTTTTCATAGTTTTTTGCAGTTACTCTTTCTGAAAATACACTCTGTGGTAGCAGAATTAGGTAGGTAGAAAGATGGACAAGTATGACTTACCTTCTTGCTGTGACAATCCCAAGGGTGGTATAGTTACTGTTTATAACAATGTTTTAATAAAAGAATCTTGAGACAGGTTTCTGCAGAGCAGTTTGCTGCTTCTCTTTTGGATTCCCTGCCTAGCTGCTCCCTGAGGAGGTCATTCGTGACAGTAAAGAATTTAATCTCTGCATCATGACCTGATGTGACAGTTGCTACATGGGTGTAATTGAAACCACTTCTCCGCTGCTGTGTTTCCTCTCCCTGCAGTCCCTCTGCTCTTCCCCAGGTGCTGCAGACCCTCTCGGTACCTGGGCTGGGTCACTGGCGGGGCAGGTCTAGTACTGAGCTTCTGCTGTTTAGACCTCGTGTTTCTATTCGTAGAGAATGTCTCTTATTTGTCGACATAATTAATGTACTTATCTGATCACTCTCCTTCCTGCCCAGACATATGGGAGTGGCATAAAGCTCCCATGCCTGAGAGTGTTTCTTAGGCTATGGAAATACAAATGGAGAAGCAAAGCCTGAAGCCAAAACCTAGAGCCAGATTTGCCACAACAGCTGTGTTCAAATGACCAGGCTGTCCACTGAAAGAATGAGAAAGGAGTAGGATTTGCACGAAAAGGTATGCATTTGAAAGCATGATAAATGTAAACCTGATTCATACTAAGGTAACTCGCTGGTTCTGAGACAGGCCTGAATTGCTTCTGAGGGTTGTGTCATATGCTAGAAATTTCATATATTGAAATAGTGTGATCTGTTAACTTGTTAACCAAACTGTCTGCCCCGTCTTTGTATCAGTTTGTGACCTCTGTACACTCTCAGGGTGGCAAGTGTCTGAGTGTCTGATGCCCGAAAGTGGTGCTGCATCTTCTTCCTGCATTGCACCATTTCTGAGTCTGGCATGACCCTGGGTAGGGCTGTGTCAGTAAAGTAAAAGATGCACAGCTTGGCTGAGAGCTAAGATTTAGACTTTTGAATTGCTTGTTATGTAGAAAGACCCTGTGAAATTGTGTTCTGTAACTGGAGATATTTCTACCTCTACCCTGATTTAGGTTATCTTTGCATTTTCTTAAAGTATTCAGCTCTGAGCACTCTCATATGTGGTTCATTGAAGTGCCCACATCATATACCATCTTACTCTTTGCTCTTTTATACTCAGTGATCTTTCTCGAAAAATAGTACTTCATTTTACTTTTGCTTAAGCCATCCAGGTTTGTAATACCCTACTGACTTCATTAAAATCAAGCCCAGGCTTATAAAATTCATTCTCATGCAGCCATAAGAGGTATTCTTGTGTGTGCATAAGTTGTGGAGGAGTAGTCTGCTCAAGAGCCCCTCTAGGGACCTTTGCTAGTATCTCTTGCCAACTTCCCTCTGAATGTTTTTCTTGTTTGAATAAAACTGCTATGTTGTTTTTGTCTGCTGTTATACAAAATTCTGGAGGCCATAACTCTGGTGATATACATTTCTATCTTCTCAGAAACAGAGTCACTTGCTCATGCACTAGAGACTGGATGAGTCAGAAATACTAAATACTTGTTATGCTGCTTCCTGATATATCACTGTAACGTGTATAGTGAACTTGCCACTTGTTGTCCATAAGTTCCAGTGTCACTGTTCAAAGACAAAATAAACCCATTCCCTCTCACAGCCCTTGTAAAACAAAGATACATAGATAGTGTCTACTCATGTGGACATTTCTCCGAACCCTTCGACTTTGGGTATACAGAGTTACTGGCTGTAGGAGAAGAAAGGGAAACATCACCAGTCCCTTAAGTCTGCCCTGCAGGGAGGATTTGGGATTCTCTAGCAGCTGATAATTTTCTGCGCTATTTTCCCAGACGATGCAATTCTAGCAAAGCTGAGTAGACAGGAGAGATGTAATCAAATGGTGACAATGTGCAATATAGGTCTTTTGAAACCATTAAATGCCCAGAGGTCACAGAAGCTGGGCAGCAGGTATTTGCAAGCCATGGATTTGATCACTGTGCTGTATTTCTATCAGCAGCATAAGGAAGGACAGTCACTCTGAGTTCTAGGCTGTACTTTAAATCAGTCTGCACTTGTATTTCAGGGAGACAGACAAACTTATGTAAGAAAGGGATCACCGAGGGCAGCCACCAAGGCTACAAAACCATAGCCTCTCTTAGCCCGCTGACAAGCATGGAAAGAATCATGAAATACACTGAAACTAGCCCAGTGACTCAATAGCCCAAGCAGCAGTGTGAAGATGTTCCTCTAAGGTAGGAATACGGAGTAAATACTGTCTGTGTATCTGTTTTGTAATATTATTTGGTGTTACCTGCCTTTGTCTGCGTATTATTAGCTTGGCCTCATTTGTATGGGACAGAATTTTTTCAGGTTTAGCAGATTTTTCTGCTTGTGCAAAAGGCAGCTCTTAGTTCTCCACTGTTCTTTTCAGATGGGACATTTCAACAAGCCTGTACAATAGCAACAGTTCTCAATAGCATTCTTACAATAAAAAGAAAATCAAAAGGCTGGAGAAAATGGAAAAAATCTGGATTACACCACTCAGTACTGCCATATGCTTTATGTCATGCTAGAGAAAGGGTAACTCCCCATTTTACACCTGAAGTGTAAGCTTCATTTTATACCAAGTTCACACAATACAAGGTGGAATCAAGTATCCCTTAGGATTTTGTTCTCTTAGAGCAACTTCCAAATCCTGTTGGCATTGTCCTTGCTGGCAATACTAATAGTAGTGATCATAACAAAGTAAAGAAAGCAAATATTAAATCATGTCTTAATTATATCAAAACAAAGGTTTTCTCTAGCTCTGATTCCATTTACTTGTAAGTAAGAGGAAAGCAGTTCCCTTCTCCAGCCTTTGTAGAAAGACTTTCAGTGCCTGATTATCAAAAGGCCTGCTCATAGCTGTGGTGGCCTATCCTTGACTACTGTGCAAATAATCCATTTAAAGATCTACCTCAGAATTCTTGTTCCCTGATTCTCACCCCACTGGAATGTAGCAGGAGCCCATTTCTCACTGTAGGAATGCAATGACTGGTGAAAACTCTTCATAAGTTCACTTTACTTTCATATATGAGGGTTTTCAGATAATTTCTCACTCAGACCAGGGCTTGCCTGTGATTAGGTCTCTTTGGTCACTTCACCTGACTGCCAATCAATTTATAAACTAGCGCATGTGAACTGACAGCCTTGCAATTTTGTCTCCATAATAGAAATTCTCCTTTTATCTGTGTGATCATCTAATTCTGGATTATTCAAGGGAATTGTGGTGATGGTAGTTGAAGACATAGCAGCCTGCAGGCAAGTGCAAGTTGCAGTTGGCTTTAGCTTTTGTACTTGGTGCATTTCACAAGAACCGAACCACCTAAATTTCCATCACATGGAATTCAAATGTCCTCTTAGAACAGTCACACCAAAGGGAAAGGCATCACACTGTTCAATCCAAAGAGGCACCCACATGTTTCACCTCGAAGTTTATTTCTGTTATTTCCCCAGCTCCCGTGAATTTCCCAACCAGGAATGCATATTAAGGGACGATTACACAATGCTTGGTGAAACTCCCTTTATTTATTTCACTTGTGTTGTTGCTGCTGTTGTATAAGAAAGAGCAAAATAACAAAAAGACCAAAGTAAAATAAAATAGTAGCTGACCCAAACATTTTTAACATGTTGAAATCCTCTTCCAAATGCAAAGACTCTTTCTTTCTTTCTTTCGTTCTTTCTGCATTTTCTTTGCATTGACTTGCACAAGCATTTTCTCGGTGAGCCAAATACATCTCTGGTATAACTTCACTGAAGTCACTGGACTTACACCAGAGGTGGTTTTGGTCCTCTGTCCTGGGTAAATACAGTAGGAATAAATTGGTCACGCAGGCAGAGTGTCTGGCAATAAGTGCACTGAGTGGTCCTGGCAAACCAATAGGAAAGATCTAAAATAAAAATCCCAAACAGGTCTTTTATTTAACTTAGGGCCTAAAAATCTACTGGGAGCTGCTGAATACTGCCCACTAACTGTACAAAGTATAGGTAGCATGCCTTCCAAATATCAAAATACCAGACGGAATGCCGTGAAAATAAATAACTTCTAATATAAACAAATGAGAACATATCAAACTGTTACCTCTTTAAACATAATGTAAATAAAAAAAATACCAGTCCTTCTACACAA
>JAAGNO010029634.1:123793-136660 GCA_033439905.1 Ceryle rudis
GTTACAAATGGAGTGGGCCCTGAGGCTTTTGGGAAACCGATTACAAACCTACAGTTTCAAAGATAGGAGGCATGGTCTCTTCGCAGTCAGGTGGTCAGTAGATTTGAATGACATCAGCCCATTCATCGACAGGCCAGACACCATTGTAGTGCAAATAGTAAACGATTAAAAATTTTTTTTTTTTACAAAATATAGAAATGTTTGGCTCCAGTAACTGGACAAACATGTTCCTTTCAAGTATCTCTCACTGAAGAATTTTTTTAAAACAAGTTACTTCCATTTAAAAAAAAGTCTTTCTGTTTTTTTTTTTTTCATTTTGTTTTGTTTTTTTCTTTCTCTCGCAGGTAAACAGTTTCAAACCAACTAGGTTGCATAGTTCTAACATTGTAAGCACCTTTACAAAATGTAACTTTTATTCTTTCATTCGTTCTTTTTTGAATTGTGTGGTTTTTCTTCATTTTTCTTTTTTCCTTTTTTCTTTTTTTTTTTTTTTTGTTGTTGTTGTTGTTGTAAATGTAGTGCAGAAGATGAAGGTGTATACACCTGCACAATGTTGTCCCTTTACCAATGTTAATTATATGTATCTGTATAGTGTCTGTATGTATAGAGATATGTATATAAATACATAGCCATATATATATACACACAAACACTACACACCTACTCAGTTCCTTGGTAATTTTAGGGGGAAAGTGCCAGTGAATGTAGTGTTCATACACATGGCTTTTCAAGGAGTTTCAATGACATTTTGGACTTAGTCCAAATTGCTGCAGGTTAGATGAGCTGCTACCACGGCTTGAACTGATGGGTAACTAAGGGAGGGAATGTAACTCCCCTAGTAATAACTAATGTTTAGTATACTATGTAATAAGATAAGGAGCATACTGAAAGGAAGGGGAAATCCCCAACCCATACCGCCATTCAGATGTATCTCATTCAAGCCCGGGCTCATGAAGCTTTCTTCCTTCTTCCTTTTTATAGCTGAAGTCTTTTCTGATCCTCCACGAGTTTTGTGGGGGGTTTTTTGTTTTGTTTTTTTCCTCTTTTCTCACTCTCTTTTGTTTTTTCTTTTATTTCCAATGACTGTTTCATTCAAAAAAGGTTATACCATGCTCGGTCTTTCCTCTTCATGGGCTTTTGATACATTTTCTTCTCAATTTAATGAGAAGGGTCTTGCACACACATGCGCTTATGAACAGCCACACTCCTCCACAATCATATTCTGTATGTCTTTCTTAATGATGTTCTGGCCATCATCATAGTAGAGCATGGACATGGGCCGCAGCTTGGTGGGTACGCAACATGATTTGAGGTTGGCAAAGGGGCTGTGGCCCCGCATGCGGTAATGGTTGATGACAGTGGAGTGGAAAGATAGCGATGAACCAGATGTACCTGCTATATGGCTGGGGCACTCTCCTTCGCAGTAGTTGGCATGATAACCTGTAGGTGCAATGATCCAGTCACTCCATCCTATGTCCTTGAAGCTGACAAAGAACTGCTTCTTGCAGCAGATGTTGACTTTGCCATCACACTCCAGGCCTCGTCTCCGCCGCCTGTGCTGGCGGTCCTCTGAGTGCCGGGCAAGCATCATCAGGAAGGGCCGATGTGATTGCTCCTTCTCTTCTTCTCCTGTGAATTCGCCAGCTTCCTTTTCTTTCCCTTCACCATCATCTTCCTTTTTCTTCTTCTTGCCCAGTAGCACCAGGCTGGCTCCAGTCTCTTGGCACAGGTCACAGGCAATCCGCACATCCAAAGAGTTCTTCCCTTGGTCCAGGAGTCTCTGGATGCTGCTGGAGACAGGGAAGATGTGCCAAGTGCTTTTACGGGTGTCCACTGCCTTTTCCGAAATCAAAGTCTCACTCCTTTCACCTTTCAACCCCCCCTCTTCCATATCTTCTGCTACTTCAGAGTTGCCTTTTGGCTGCCGCTGCTGTTGAAACAGGCGGATGGTGACTTTTGTCCTGCTCCGGTTGGCCTTGGAGACCTTCAGGAAGAGCCACACTTCAGCATGTTCCACCACCGACAATTCACTGCCTTCCTTGGATATCTCAAAGTGCAACATTTTCTTGGCTGTGCCTGATTTGGTAAAGGGAAATAGAGAGGAAGAGCTTGTTACTATGTCTGCTTGCAGTCTGTTACATTCCCTTAACTGTTGCCACAATCATGAAGGTTTCCTATTTGGCTCTTTAAATTTCTGTGATTCTTCTATTCTAATGTTGCTTCACCTCATCCCCTCCTCAATTTGCCTTTGTGAAAATTCTCTCTTTAGAAAAGTATCTCTTTTCCTGTTGCTTTCCAGCATCATATTTTAACCAAGGCATTTTAAGTAATGATACAGTCAATTACATAAAGCGTCTCATGGCAAATAAGCATCAGTAGCTGCTAAGAGTTCATATGCTTAAGGTGTCTTTGTGGTCTCTGTTAGCTGAAAGGCAAAAATGCTTTTGTGACGACAGTCCAGGACTATACGGACCATACACATACATATCTGTGCCTAACAGCTGAAGTTAGGGAGTGAGTTCTAGCCCTGCCAGTTCTTTGGTAGTACTTTGGAAATTATGTGGGAATGAGGTCTGCACTTTCTCCCTCCCTAAAGTGCCACGCTTCATATGCATCTTAAAATGAATTGTAAATGTCAATTGTTTCAAAAACAAAGAAATACTAAAATACAAGCCCCAGCTTTGAGAGGTTTGCAGAGTTACTTTGTAAAGAATTGCAGAACTGCAGCAGGCAGACTCTTCATCGTGTGAGCTGTTAGCTGTAGATCCTGTTCTTAATTTAACACACTGTACTCGCTGTGATTATAGTAATGGTGAATACACTGAGAAATGAGCTAAAGAACTGTATAATTATGGGGATGGTTCTCTGGCATAATTGTATCAACTTGCTGAGATGTCATGATGATGATTATGATGGTGAGGGGGTGTTTGATACAGAGCTCATATCCTTGGCAGAATTTGGAATGAATAATGAGGGCTGTTAATGATTTGATCACTAGAGCATGAAAAAGTTAAGAGAGAATGAATTAGCTGGGGGCTGATGGTGGTATTATTTTTTTAAGAGAGGTACTTTTCTATTTTCTTGGCAAAAGGAAAAGTCGTGTTGGCATCTTTTGTCCTTTCTCTGCATGGAGGCCAGGATGAACTGGGGTCACAGATTTGAAATGCACAGAGATCTGACCTTAGTGAAACAGAAACAGTTTTCGTAATTATGAGTTTGTTATCAGTATCATTTTTGAGCTAGCCATGGTTGTTGACCCGATCCTCTGTGCAGTGGTTCTGTTGTTGGGGAACCAGAACTTTGTGAGTAGTGATCAGAACTGAAGTGGCTGGACACATCCAGGGAAAATTGCTCTCATGGCATCAAGGCTCACCTCCTTGCTTCCCATTGCCGCTGAACTCCACTAGTATGGGCTCCCTGACCATCTCCCTGCTCCCCTGTTCTTAGGAGTGGGGCAAAATCACAAGTGTCTTCTACCCCATATTCACTTGCAAATTCAACAGTTCCTGGTTTCTGAAGTCTAGGCAGGCCCTGCTGCCCTTTGAGCTACCTGTTGCTCTCCTTCTCTGTGAAGTCCTGGCACGGACACATTCAGCTCTCCCTGGTGGCATTCCCAGGTCAAAGAGACAGACATTTCTGAATTACAGTGGCCAAAGGGCAGAGCATTTTGTTTTTGTTTTCCCTCTAAGTGAGAGTATGAAATTGTAGACTTTTAAGTGTCACTGAGATAGGGGAACACATGGTTTGTGTTAACTGCTTCTTGCAGACGGTGCTGATGCCAGTCTCCAAAGTGAGTTACGCTCATTTCTCAGGGAGTTGCATGAACTAATGGGTCTGCACCTTAGAAAAGGAAGTGACCTGTAGAAAAGACAGAGCAAGCTGAGCAGTGCTGAGAGGCATGGTGGAGTTACTGTTTTTCTGTTATTTTTTTTTAATAAGATTCATTCAGTAATGACTGGAACTTCATTAATCAGCTCTTACCAGCTAATAACCAGCTAATGCCATTTTTTTTTTTTTTCATTCTGGAAATGAAACTATGGCAAAGCTGCCAGCTCTGTTGGAGCAGAGGGCAGGTGAGAGACATTAATCCCACTCCTTCCCAGCTTAGAGAGCATGAGAAGATGTACAAATGACATTCCTCCATTCCAAAGGAAGTCTGGCCCAAGAGGCTGGTTGCCTTGTAATGAATGTTATGAAGAGTGCTCACTATGAGCATGGATACTTCCAAGGCCTGTGAGGACCATTCATCCAGCTTGCTTCCCCCCAGCTCTCTCTTCTAAAGCAAGATCCTAACTTTAGCTTATCCCTTTCCTTGGCATAGTCCTGATAAACTCTTTCTGTGGGGTATGTGGGCTTCAGGGGATCTTTGTGCAGGTGACCTCCCAGAAGTGGGTTGCTGCCTCCGGGACTCTCCATCCATCCCCTTCTGTTTGCTGTCCCTACCCAAGCAAACCTTGAGGGGAAAAAGATGGTTTAGACCAGGTTGCAGAAAGTGTTTTGACACCGGCAGCCTCTTCCCAGCTGCTCTCTTTCCCCAGCGCTCACAGACTGCTGCAGGGAAGAGGCATATATTGCTGGGAAGTGAAAACTTATTCAGTGTTCCTGACGTACCAAGCTGGGCACGGATGGCAGCTCTGGCAATAGTGGGGATCCTGTGCACGAACAAATCAGCTGTGCTGGATATGAATGAGTAAAACTGGCCTAGTCGTGTGCTCTGAAAGAAGCAGCTGGGATGTGCATACCTAGTTTAACAGGGGAAGAAGCTGTAGGGGCCCGTCTGATGCGAAAATCCAGACAGCCCTGTATTACAGAAGTGAAATGCGAAGGCATGATATTTCACGGTCTGTTATTTCCATGCTTAGTGGGAGTTGAAAATAGTTACAAAGAGACATATCTCCAACAGTAAATATTCATATTACCTTATGCACTGGCTGGAAATGTAGCAATGCAACCAGTCTGTTTGACAGATATTACATAAAAGAAACTGGACCTCAAGAACTCTCTTAATTAGTTTTTCATATGCTCCTGTATGTGTGAAAGTTGAATCCTTCCTCATTATTAAAAACATTAGAATAGTACAGTGAAAGTACTTGAGTACTTGCTTTTTCTTCACTCTAAAGTGAGCTAGAGCAAGGTAATGTAAGACATGTCCTTATACAGGGATAGCAGCCTCACTGTAGGTTGTTAGCTACAGTAACAGCCTCTCTGGATGTGGTTAGCTACATTTTTACACACGAATGGTCAATTCAGATTCTAAAGAAAAAAGATGCAGGAAGCTTGTATGAGCCTAATATTTCTGGATGAAACAAAATCTGGAGTCCTCAAACCTGCATAGCTAATAAAAGGTTTTATAGCAATTAAAAAAACTTTCTCTTTCACAGATCTTTTTAGAAGGAGACTGGGAATGGTGCAAAGTTGGGGATAAAAAGCATGCTTTCACATTAGGAAAAAAACCCAAGCTTTTCTGAATTCTCTCCACATTCACAACTAGTTTGTTACGATCACACAGCACAAATGGTATGAAACCTGCAGGCTTTACGAGGTCACGATGCTCAGACAAGCTTATTTTGAAATCAGAGTTTGGCCTGTGATAAAACTGAATTGAGATCTCTGGATCTGGCTTATTATGATTACACATTAACTTTATAACAGGATCTTTATTTCCAGAAGTTTCAGTGCTACAATATAATAAATTCTCCAAGTGTTCTGAAACAAAAAATTACTGTATTTAATTTTCTCCAAATACTGCTCAGGGAAGTAGCAGTCCTTCCTTTTTGGTCTGAGTGAATGACCAGGTTCAAAGCTTTGGAAACATATTCTGTTCATCTAACTGAAAGCAAAAAGGAGATATTCCTGAAAGTTGGGGATGGTATCACTTCCATAATTACACTTTGTTTATCCTCTTGTCCTGCCTTTTCATCTGGCACAGCTGATTTGCAAGGGTCTTTCTCCATTTCTAATCATCCTGCTCCTCCTGCCTGACTCCTGTGGAAAGACCCACAGCCCAACAGTGGTAATGCCTTCATCACTTCCATGCTCTTATAAACAGCGATGTCGACAGCCTGGATTGTTATCATAGCAGAAAGCAGCTGAAGAAGGCGACAAGGGGATTACTTTGGGCCCCCTTTGATAGCTTTTTCTCGTCTCCCTTCCCCAAAGCCTCGAAGAGGTCACCTCTCTGCTGCTGAACAAAGTCCCCTCCAGGAAGAGGGCTGTGATGCCGAGGGAGCAGTCTAGTAATGCGAGTGACACTCGCAAATGCTGTGAGAAATGGTTAAAAATACAAGCCCTAAGAAGTAGTGCATATATGGTAAAAGGTTTAATGGAAGGAGTTACTGAATGGAAAGAAAGTGTAGCATCAGTATATATAGCATGAGAGGTTGCTCATATCTGTTTTTCTCTTCAGTGGTGCTTGTGCACCTTTTTAGGAGAGAAACCTGAACATGGAAGCAGAGGGGTGCCTGCACAGGTACACTCCTCTCCGCCCATGGGACTCTGTGCTCGGTACCTGCTCCCAGGTGGTGATGGGCTTGGCACAAGAGAGCGTGGAGGGACAGGCAGAGCCCTTGCAGGCCCAGGCGCAGGGTTACTGGTTGGGGAAGCCCTGCGTGGGGTGGCTTGTGCTGGGCTCATGCCTGAGGATCCTTCCTTCAGGATCTCTGGCTTTGGCTTGTAGTTGAAACTCATTTGTTTGCAATTTGCAGCAGGATTCAAGACAGAGTCCTGTTAGTTCAAGCTACATACGTATGCTAGGTAGGGTCTAAGCTATGCAGTTAAGAGGCTCTTTTTTGAGTAAAATGCTAAAATACTTTCAGTTACTTTTTTTTTGCTTTTAAACCATATGCTGTTAAATGACTAAGGCTGGGTTTTTTTCATAATGAAAGTAACTATCCTTTCTGACATTACAATATGACTTATTCTTAATTTCTCTTAATAGACAGTATTTAAATTTTCCTTTGAAAAATGCTCACTGTGTAAGAAGGTGCTGTCACTTTAAAATTCCATGCTTCACCGCTGCTTAATTTTGAACTGTTTTTACGTTATACTGTAAGTGAACTGTTTTTCCATACAAAGCAAGCTTTTTTTTCCTTTTTTAGTTGCTAACTTTACTACTGCCTATGTTTAGATTTGGGGGAATTTGTACTGCGTGCCAATCTGTAATTACATTCAAAAGCATCCTTCTCTTCACTTCTCATTTCCGTTCCCCAGGAGACAGAAAAAAATAGGTTACTAGAAAGGTTCCTCTAAAGAGAGTGCAGAGAAGAGCATGGTTATTGAGAGATAATTGCTCAAAATGTTTACTAATGAGTGACCACTAGAGTTAGATGAATTGTTCACAGCGATGAATTTATTCAGTGAATTTAGCACTGTTATCGTCTGGCAATTATCCCCTAGGCAGACTGATTATTACAAATGTCTTATTACCGTGATTAGACAGTGGCCGTTTCTATGAATGCATTTCAGCCTATGGTTCACTGGCAAATGGTTTATTCTAACTATTTGTCACCCCTCGTATGTGACTGGTCATCCAGGTTGCGTACTTTCGTTCCTGCTCCCTGGCTGCTTGACTGTTGTCTCTTACAAAGGGAGGAGCAATTATGACACAAGTAATAAACACCTTCTCTTTATGTTCACATACCCTTTTTTGCCAGCAAAAGGGGATTTTTGTTGTAAGAAAAAATAAGCCAAAAAAAAAGAAAACCAGGAAAAAAAATATATTCCCCAAGCATTCATGGAGGAAAAAGCAGCAGCAACCTTATTTAAATACCTTTTCTTGAAAAGTTAACCCAAAGGAGCATTGACAAGGTCATTCAGAATGTGAAATAATTCAGTTCTGGTGAACCTTGACTCTCCTCTGCTATTTTGCTGGGAGGGAAGCACTTTACATCCACAGCCTAGAGTTCTTTCAAATTGAAAGCCCTTCCCCCACACGGCTTTAAATATTTAGAAACAAAAAAGGTGTTTGTTTGGTTGAAGTTTTTTGTTACTTGATTTTTGCCATTACGTCTAAAATAGCTCAAGCAAAGTTTAGGGTCACTTGCACCAATAACATATTTTAAAGTAAAAACTATACCAAGTCTTTGTCATTCATGAAAGAGTCAGTTGGGTTTGGGTTTTTTTGACATACTTGAAATAATTTGTTGTAAATTCTAAAATTAAGTGGATCAGAAGCTGCCAGTCTGTTTTCATTAAAATACTTGATTTCTGTGCACTAAGGCCCAAATCCCAAGCCCACTGAAATGAGTAACAGAACTTCCAGTTGTTTCCAGTAGACTAAGCTTCAATTCTAAATCAATCTTGCAAGGCTCTGTTGCATTCAGTGAGATAGCCTTTTCATACCCATTATAGACAGATATAAGAACTCCTCAGCATGAATCATTTACACCTATACAGCATAAACACATCCTGCACACAGGAGAGGACATGAATGCACAGAAATCTGTTCATATTACAGTGGTGCAGGTGCAGCTAGTAGGTATATCAGCATGTCTGCCTTGGCACACCCATACATGTGGACATACGTGCACGTATACACATATACAGGCATATGCACAGTCAGACATTCCCAACTGCATTTGCATAGAAAACTGTGTACACGCAGGGATGGACACATACAGTACTTTCTGTCTCTCCCTCTCTCAAGTATCTTTTTCTGAACTGGTTCTCACCTTCTCAGATTCGTCTGTGCTTTCTCAAGTTGTTCTCAAACCAGCCAACCTCCCTGAATTCTCACATTTTGATACAATGACACGGATTAATACAGAATAGCTTTTTTCTTCTGGAAGTAACTTGCTTTCATTTGCTAAACTTGAAATCTTTGGTATAGTATGCCAAAGGGGGGGGAAAAACAAACCCCAAAACAAACAAACAAAAAAAAGAAATCAAGGGGAAATAGGCTTGTTTTCTAAAATCCAAGGAGACTGCATTAAAAAAAGATGTGAGAAAATCAGCTCAGATGATGATTCACGGTCACATTTCTCAGTATCTTGTAAAAAATGATAATTTCTGATCTCTCTACATTTCCAGAACTACAAGCAGCCATCAGTTTATCATTTTCCCCCTTGCCTGTTTCCTTCGTGCATTATTTTACTTGCAGTCTTCCACTCCAGTGAATCTCCACCTTTTAAATAAAGTAGAAGAAAGAAACAAGAGCTCCACTCAGAGAAGCTACAGATAAGCATAAAGATCTCTGGGATTCGGGATCCAATTAGGTAAAGTAGGAGCTTGCAGGAAGGTTGCCTTGTGTGGAGCAAAAAGCCTTTGGAGTGTGCCCTCTCGTGGCCATTCTTTATTCAGCATGGATACCTGTACCATTAAATACATTTGTTTTCGAAAGAAAACTGATGAAACGATTTAAAGAGGCATAAGCGACTCATCCTTTTTTATCTCCCGAACTGCCAGCCTGGCTGTATAGGAGTAGATAGCTTCCTAGGAAAAGGCGTGAGGGTAGACACACATGTATCTGCAACATGTAAGCAGGCATCACATGATCAAGTCAGTTCACCCGGAATTCAGTTTGAAAAGATACAAAAAGGTAGAAGCAGTCTAAAAAGCTGTTAGACTTCTCCTGTGCTTCCTGACAGTTCTCCTAACGATAAGCGTTTCCATTTCAGTATTTCCATCCACTAATTCCTATCACCTTGTCGGGGGCTGATGTTAGCAACCCATTTCATTGGTAGTTTAGTTGCCAGGATCAAATTCACTTGGCAAAATCCCAGGTCTGCCTAATGAGATACCTACTTAAAATGATGAAAGAATTAGTAGCTAACCATATTTTGTGAGCATTGGATATCTCAGTTATAGAGCCGGTTGGATTTGCTTGTCACAAAATTATATGACCCCTCTCCTCAAAAGACTACTTTTAAGACCTTGAAGTAGCCCACAGAGCACTGGCACAGCTACCCTCACAGCAGAACTAATCGAGGTTAGTAATCTTAGTTTGATATGCAAGTAGAAAATCATTTTCATGTTTTACTTGTAAGAGTGCCAAAGGACAGTAGGGTGCATTTGTAAACTTTTGCCCAATACTCGCGGTCATTAGTTTTGCAAAGATCTGCCTGGATTTGTTAGCTGTGAAAGCTACCTGCCAACTATTTTGCTGATTTCCTGGACATAACTACACCTGTGCTGCAGACAAGTCCACCGCATTTAGTTTCCTCTCTAATTGTCTGAAGTCTGTGCTCGTTTCAATTTAGCTCTGTTTTAGAAAATAGCAGCCTCAAGCCAGAGCCATGTGCACAGGGCACTGTTTGTTCATTCACTCCATTTCATTGTATGTCTGAGGATACGTCTGATGAAAGATGGAAATACTACTTTTTTATGAAGGCAAGTAGTAGCTGTGGCTTCTGAAAGGTAGGGGGAATGGCTGGTTTATGGCAAGTCATACCCAAAGGGACAAAAAGCCTAAAGTCTTATTTCTCTTTCCATAGATGTTTATTTGATACAATGTGAGATGTTTCCGTTCATTTTCATTGATTTCTTATTGCCCTCTGTCGAGATACAGTGAGTTTCACATTCAAAGCAGGGAGAACATTAACCTGACAGTGAGAGGAGCATGTTTATTCTCCTGCTTGGTGTTTTAAACTTTTCCATACTCTTCCCAGTTCCTACAGAGTGAAAAGTGGGGACTGTCCATGTGGCTATATGCTATTCCGGTCTTTTTAACCCATGCTTCCTATATGACTTGTCACTTGCCTTCTTTTTGCCTCACTTTCCTTAACAGGAAAAAATAATACTGCTTTAATATTTGAGGTGCAATACTGCTGGTGTGTGATTGGAGGAGATCCCAGGTAGAGTTCACTTCAGGTGTTGCAGCGTTGGCACCTGTAAAGTGTGGTAGATCCTCTGATATTAGCAAGACACCAGATATGAATGGCTATAGATGAAAAATATGGTTTAGCAGTCTGCAGTTACTCCACAGAGTGGAGTTACCATTTCCATTATAAACCCAAACCCTAGAGAGCTCAGTTTCTAGATTGCTAATTGCTCCTCCCTCCTCCCAAATCAAAGCCCAGCAGGTATGAGGAAAAAGGGCAGGAGCAGCTTTCTTGCCTTGGTTTCCAGGATGGGCTTAGTGTGAAGGTGGAGAACAGCAGCAGGGAAGAAAAAGGAATGCAGCTGATGCCCTCATCCTACATCTGCTCAGCTCCATAGCATAAGTGTTCTTAAATTAATTTGGCTGGCAGTGGTAGGATAATGCTATGTAAATCAAGTGACGTGTTAGTGTTGGGTAGTTTGTGGCAGGGGGGATCGGTGGCTGGACTATTGGCCAGCGTGTGGGCAATGGCACAGTTTTCGCTGCTCACGTGACCCCAAGAGCCAATGGCTTCAGGAGCCGCTGTTGGAGGGTGTCGTACCAAGTAGGCATATATCAAATTCCAAATTCCTTTGTGTCAGAGCTCAGGAGAGACAATAATGTGTTTACAAATGATTGGGACTCACACAGTGAAGAGAAACCACTGCTCATGCCATATGTGGTTCACTGTGCTCAGAGCAAGCTGCTGAAAACCAGGTGGGGAATCTGACTCATTGATAGCTTAGAGATTTCTTTGCTTTTAAAAACTCATTTCTAAATTAACATTGACCCACCCCTGCTTCTAATGACCACTGGCATTGACACCTTTTGCCTGCTTTCTGAAATGGAGGGGAATGGAAAAACTGAAAAGCCTGAGCTTTCATACTGAAAGAGCTGATAATGTGCATATTGACAAGGGGCAAGGGCTCCCTGTACAGTTGGAAATCGGACAGCCAGCAGGAATGTCTGCTGTTAAAAGCATGCACACTTCTTGTGCATGGCTTCCCTGCAAACAGAACATCTGAGTCAACAGGTTTTCAGGACTGGAAACTCTGAGTGTTGTCTTAATTGTTTATACTGCTGCAGCAAACTTTTAAACAAAAATGCTTGGAGTTCCTTTGCATACTTTGCCTACCATATGCTGTACCAAACAAAACAATGACATTCTTTTAAAACCGTCTTGGCAACAGGAAAAATGCTTTGGCTAGAAAGCATCATAAAAAATTGCTGTTAGTTAGATGTTAGAGTTATTGCAAGATACTGCTATTGATGCATGTATAAACATACATATACTAACAGCTAGATATGCACATACATATTCATTGAATTAAAATGAGTTCTGGTCCTATTCATGTAGGAACAAGACAGTAAAGTACAACTTTAGAGCTGTTTCCTATAGGCAGTTGATGTGAGTCTTAACCCATTACTCAGTTAAGTATCTATATTCTGAGCTCTTACTGTGTAAGAGTTAGGGAAAACAGAACTGTGAAAGAGTTCAAAACATACACTACCAAGGTTGCATTTTTTTGGCAGGAGCATTTCAGGAGAAGAATCTTTTTTTTTTTTTTTTTTTTTTTCCAGTATGCAGAAGTCTGCATTACAAATTGGATCAGCTACAGGAACTTGTTCTATTGAAGTCATCTGACAGTCCCTGCAACTCTTTATTGCCGAAGATGCTGTGTTAAATTAAAAAAAAAAAAAAACAACAACAAACCACACACAGAAAAAGCCCTCTCACTTCTAAAAGTTAAAGCTGCTTCATCTGATTTTATAACTTCCACTGTAATTTTTACACTAGAGGGTTGTTTCTGAAGTAGTTTGCAGCTCACTTTCTGTCTTGATAAACTCCCCAAAAGGCTTCAGCCCTTTCTTTCACCAGCAACTCTGCAATCCGGTACTTTACTGCAAGTACTCTGGCTTCACAGGCACAGTTTAGAGGACCCAGCTGCAGCCTGACTTTCTGCTTAAGATTGGTTAGAGAGCTTCCTCCCTGTGTGGCTGTCTGTGCTTAGCAAGTGTAAGCTGTAGCCAAGACTAAGTCAGAAAAATCAAATTCCTTCAGAGTCCTGTCC
>JAAGNO010029634.1:137992-152234 GCA_033439905.1 Ceryle rudis
GCCCCCCCCCTTTTTTTTTTCCTTTGATTTGTTTGTTTGTTTGTTTTATTCCTTCAACAGTATCACTGGCTTAACTAAACAGAGGAAACATGAATGAATGGAGTGAAACCTTTTATTAACAAGCACCTTGCTCTCAGTCCTGCCTTGACACTGTTAGGGATAGCAGGAGATGTTAAATAGCTTGTGAATGAGATGAGAATGAGGGCAAGGGTTCTGAATATTTTGAGCAGAACATTATTCTGCCTCCACTAGAAGAGATCTTTTCTGCTCAGTTCTCAGTGCTGGAGGTTATCAACACTGGCAAGAGATCTGACAAGAGCAAAATAACACTGTTGTTTAGAAGGCTATATAATACATGATACACTCTCCAGCTGCAATATGCGGTCAGGCACTGAAAGGCTAAGCAGGGGTTACTACAACACACATCTGTGACATGCTAAGGTAGTGCCCTCACCCCAGAAATATCCCTACTTCTATGCTAGTCTGTGCCTAGAAGTTCTCAGGCAGATATATTTAGGCTTGGGGTTAATCAAGTACTGTCTGAAAAATGCTTTGAAGGTGAAAAGTGTTACATGTCATCTGGCCAAATCATACTTGCTCCTGACTCAGACAAATCCCTCATCAATGCCAATAATAATTCTGTCTAAATGAAGGCTGAGTAAGATCTTCTACATTTGGCCCATTGTTATTAGAAGGCACTTTTTGTTTCATTCATTTAGACCACGCAGAGGAATCATAATATGAGAATAAGACACAGGGAATGAAAAGCAATCTAAAACACTGCTAGGAGCTGGAGTTTCGGTGTTAGTAGACCCTTGCCAGTTTATGCTCATGAGGGTTTCGTTCTGCAGAGAAAAGGCATTCCCTGTGTCACTGCCTTGGCTTCATGTTGCCTTTACATTCTGCAGTCTCTCCCTTCTGTTCCTTACCTAGCAAGGTTGAAGTTAGCAACTTGGTAATGGAAAATGAGAAAACTATAGCTGATGGACTCTTAACTTTTGATGTTCTTCCCCTCCAGACTTTAACTTCTACAGATTTTCTTAGAACAGCTTCTGCTTTTTTAGTATTTACCCTCTTTCTTTTCCTTCCTTTCTTTCTCTCTCTCGCACACCTCTGTCTTCTCAGGTGTGCTTACCTCCTACACCACAAATATTCCATATTCACTATATTACCATCAACCATTGCATTTTAGTGGAAGGGAGTAATTTATAAATATAAGCATTGTAAGGTCTGTAATTTCCAAGAGATGACTACAGGCACATGGGCTGAGAGACAGGCGAGGAATTATAGTTAGAGTAAATGAAACATGCAGAAGTAATTGAACAATCAAGCAAAGTTTTACAAATGTTATATATTGCAAGTCCTTTTCAATTAAGCTCTTTTATAAGTCTTCACTGTTATAAGGCATCCACAGTACACCCTCATCTGTGTTTTACTGACCTCAGTCGCTGTACTGTTATATACTGTTACACTTATGGGTCTGTCAGCATTATAAACCCTGCAGCCATTCTTATAAACACATCTTTGTAACACAAACCTCGCTATAATACATCTAAATTTCTTGGATCTTGTGAACAGTCCAAAGTCTGTCATAATTATACGAAGTCTGAAAGTCAGCTTGAAATAGAACTAAAAGTTTAATTGGACAAAAAAATAATTTCAGATGGAAATATGCATTCATAATTAGATGTACTAACAGATGACATAATTAAAGGGGTTATTTATAGTTCTAATATAGCACCTATCCCAACAGTGTCTGATGAAAAGGGATAGGCATAAATCAATATAAAATACAGATAAGTATTTTTGGTTTCTTGCTGTGGGGTGTACGTTGCTTGCCATATATAACAGGTACAGTTATCACAGACGATCTCTATTACATATAGGTATAGCATATTTTACTTGCCTGCCATGACGATGACAGATTTAACATTAAAGCATAACTTTCTCAAAAACACTGCTTTCTAAAAGCGAGCCTGCTGATACCGCTGGTATATAGTTCATTTGTACTTAAATACATACATATATGCACAAAGATACATAGTGTTTGAATAAATACAGAAATGGTGGTTCAGACTCTTTCTTTAAAATTACCTGAGCTGCAAAGCTCTGTATATGCATTCATTCAATACAGCCCTAACAGTATGCAACAGCATGCACAGGAATGCAAAGTTTCAATTTTAAAAGAAAAAAAAAAGCTGATTTAAAGTTTTACCTCTCTAGTCCTGACTCTCAGAAGGAGCCTGCTGTATTGTGCATTAAGAACTGCTGAAGTTCCTCTTTGTGGTATTTATAATGCGAAGCTTTATACTGTACTTCTCATGTGTACACTCACATATAATGTCTGTCAAAAGTAAGTGGGCCGGATCACTGTGCTGGATTGGTTAATCCTGTTACATCAGCAATTGACTGTTTTTCCTGTATGAGACATACTTCTGGTAATTATCTAATGGAAACTCCTAATTGTCTAGCATGACAAAATATCGTGGATTCAACTTGTAGTGGTGATCTCTGTATCCATTTAAAGAATAGAACTTAAAATCAGACTGAAAGCAAACATTATGACTCAGGAAGACACACTCCAACTTGTTTTATTGCATAGCTAGATATAGATATTATTAGATGTAGATATCACTGATTTAGTTCAAATACAGTATTTGCCAGATACTTAATTACTAGTTTGCAAATTGTTTTCTTCTTCTTTCATACTTAAGGATATACCAGATAATCTATTTGCAAATTTGGATTCATTTCAAATTCAGGAAAAATCATTTGATTAAGAATCCTTTTGCCATGAATGATATTTTTTAAATTCAATCTTCGTATAAATATGTCCTTCTGTTAACTTAGGGATCCCTGTAAAGCTCTTAAAAAATGAATCATACTGCTCTTGTCCAAGTCTCCTGGCTTCTTGACGTGCAGATTGCATCACACTGTTAAAAACTGTTTAGATACCTAAAAATAAGTTAGAATGAATGACAGGTCACATTTTTTTGCAAGTGTGATACTAACACATGTGAAATAAAATAAAATGCAATTTTCATTTTGGTTTACATTAATGAAAATGAGAAATAACTGTATGCCAATTAGGCAGTACAAAAGTAATACATAAAAGGTCAAAAGTAAATCCAAAATCCATCTCCCTTCTTAAACACACATAATAGCTGGCTTTATGTGGTACCATTTATGACAAATGGCATGATCATGCAGTCTTTACTCATTCAAAACACCCACTGATTACCAGAAAATCCCCATCCTTCAGATTATTTTTTTTTTGGCCTGAATCGTACTTATAATTGTCTTTTTATGTCCTGTTGGTAATGTAAGTTTAATCTGTCTTGAAATATGGCTGATCTGGATCAGGAAAGAAAGATTTTAAATTTTCAATTTACAGTGATACCAGGGAGTCCTTATAGCAGCACTGATTCCAACTGGTGTGTGTGCTGTACTCACACAACAGCTTTGGTAGAATAAGCAAAAAATCAGTAGTTAATGGGAAACATATGACCAGATATGTTGTTTTGTTTCCCAGGTTTAATATGCATATAATTAGTTTTCAGGCTGTAGCATGCTGTGCATTGAAGCCTCTTGAAACAGGTTGCAGTAGCTTTCCTGCAATCCGACATCGGTGATTCCAGTTGTTACAAACAAGAGCTCCCCCCCCTCCTCCTTCCCCCCCCCCTCCCCCCTCTTCACCCCTACCCCCCTCCAACAGTGCGAGACATGAATAAGAAACAAATAATGAGCATTATTTGCAGGACCTCATTTTTATCAGGGATCCTAAAACTGAGTTTTGGCAAAGGACTTTTCCAGCATGGAATTCTGGTTTTCTCGGGACGAGACTGAATTTGGTTTTAAGTGGTATCCTAAAACTCTTTGAAATGAGTTACATACTGGTTGTGCAGTGACTGTTGTAATTTGGCAGCAGACATATGCTCAGCAAGAGATCTTGTATTGCACTGGTTTTACAGAGAGTGGAAAAATTGCTCTGAAAGTAACAGAGTTATCTTCTCGTTAGACTCGGAGTAGCACGGTGCTGCGTTCCAGCAGCTGGGGCGACGGCTGCTGACCATCACTCCCTACCCATGCAGCACCCAGCCGCTCCGGAGCTTCTCCCACAACGGCAGCAGGTCAGAGAATTCCCAGTGCAAAAGCGTGTGGTCTGTGACAAAAAGAGAAGGCTACCGAGTGAAGCACAGCAAACATGTACGTGATTTATAGTGCAGGATAACTTCTGAAAGGAGATTAGGAGAAGTGAAAAGCATTATTCATTTCAAACCATGCTCCTTATTGCCTCAGGGAATTTGTGTATAGCTTAACAAAAGGCCTAATGAAAGCTTAACTCACTGACTAATTTTTTTTCACACCTATTTCTCTCTTTATAAATATTTTTCTCCCCACCCCTCCACTTCTTTTCATTTTGTTGAACACAGCAACACCTGCTGGCAGTGGTCCGGGAGTACTGCTGGAAAGACCCACTGATCTAACTCTTCAGACCAGCTGCCATTAAGCACTGCCAAGCCATATTAATGAGCTGCCTCTATTTTTACCCCTTCCTGCCAGAAAGGGCAATTGCTCTTGGGAAAGACTGTAGCTTTTTTTTTTTTTTTTTTCCCAAAAAGTTTCTTTTCTTCCCCCCCCCCGCCCGCGGCAGCTTCAGAATCCAGATAATCATTGTTCATTTAGTGAAGTTGGGATTTCTAACTTACATTCTGATACCACTGATTGAGACTGCATAAAACATTGGAGTGCTGCTGATCCTATCTTGCTAGCTCACAGGCATGTTTTATTTCCCTGCTGGATCAGAAATAATTAAAAGGAACGGGACTGAGAGAGCAACGTTAGTGTTTCAGCAACTTGCCTCTTTTTTTCCTAATTGTGGATTTTTTCTTACAAACCATTACAAAGAATGACCCAGTGCCACTTCATTATTCACCTAGTGGAGATTGTGAGGTTTACTGACTATTTTGGAACCCCGAATTGCGCACAACGGTATTTGTGCGTCTCCATTCCTGCTTTGAAGAGCAGTCACTAGAAAATACACTGGCACAGATTTCTGTGCAAATCAGCTGGAATCTCACTTTCTTGTACCTTATTTTACTGCAATAGCAATAAAAGATATCCTAGAAACTTATATTTAGAGGTTTCATGGTTTTACTTTTATGTAAGTAGACCAATTAAGGCCAGTCTTGCTGTTGCTGCTAACTCTAATGCTTATGTGCTCTTTAGAGGGGCCACTGATTTCAATCATAATTAGTGAGCTGGTAAAAAAATAAAGTTCATCTGAGGATAAGAACTCAGTCTAGAGGGTGAGGTAAAGAATAGCTTTCAAGTTCTTGCCTTTTTTTTTTTTTTTTTAAATTAATGGATGACACTTTTTGCAGGGGGCAGCATAAATACAAATGTTCTGTTTTAAGAGAATTTTATATAAAGTCAGTCTGACTAATGGAAGGAAGTATGTTAATTTTCTTTCTCTACTGTACCTATGTCTTCTGCCATATCATTCATTGATCTCATGGAACGGTGAGCTATTTCTTTAACAGGGACCTTTTTATGTCCATGTGCATATGTGTTTCCATTTTACATTTAAAAATAAAACCCCAGGATGTATGAATACCTAAGCCAGGTGACACAGATGATGTTATTAGTGTGATGTGTTATGACACAGACGTGTTCTATAATCAAAGCTTGTTCAAAACTTTGAATTTGGGGGAAAACCCATTTACAAACAGGATTTCTTGAATTTATAGAGTATGGAGTTAAGTTATAACTGTAAAGGGTAGTCCAAAGAACTAAAGTTGTTCACACAGATTGTTCATTTGACAGGCAATTTTTCAGTACATTACTGGAAAAGCTTTTTGGTTTTTTGGTTTTTTTTTTTTTTTTTCCTTGAGAAACAGCTCTGTAATGTGTAAAATGTCTTGAGCGATGCTGCCTTCAAAGATATTTCCAGAGGTTACGATTAGAGTCACATCAATGATTTAAACCATAGAAGGAGGGAGCCCCAGATGACAGATCTTATTTGTTTCCAAGGAGGGTGAAAAATTTATGGCTAAAGCTGGAGCAGTATTTAACATTTATAGGTGATTTGAAGCTATTACTGAAAGGTAGATTCCACTAAATTAATTTGCATGCTGTTGAAATCTTTGGCCATTTCACAAAAAATGCATCAAAATAATTCCTTATGTAATTGTACTTTGATTAGTGGAGTTTTATCAAGGATATGTTTGAGCCAGATGCAAAATAACGGGGAATAGTTTTATTTCTCTGACAAGCTGTGAATTCTCTGTTCTGTGTTCCATTTACTACAGCTAGTCAAATCACAGCACATGCAATGGTGCAAGTACAGACTCCAGTTATCTTTTAGCTTTTAGGGCCAATTCTCTATGCCACTGAAGCTAGAGTTGATAGTGGGAGCAGAATTCAGTTGAATCAATCTATGACTCTGAAGGTTACTATTAACTTTTGGTGGACGGAAAGAGAAACAAGAAGATGGGTCTTAGATAAAAGCTGTTCAGATGATTATTCATTGATATACTCCCCAAAGTAATATTGCCTGTGGATCTTAGAAAGATTTACCACTCTGTTTGTAAGTGAAGGGCTGGATGCTGAGTTAATGTAAAATGAGGTAGCTGTTCTGACTTCAGAGACTGTGTCATATCAGTAGAAAATCTGATCTAAAGTTGTTTGGGTTTTTTGGTTTGGGGTTTTTTTTTTATTTTATTTTTTAATTTACTTCTATGTACTGATGTCAGGTTTTTTGGCTTTTTCTTTTAAAAACGGATCCCAGCTTTCATATTGTAAGAAAGGTCCTATTTCACCTTGTTCAGCTCTCTTGATGATGGAGATACATTTTGCCTGTTATGTTTTGATTATTTCTAAATCTGCTGACAAGTGGGAGGAAATTGAATGAAGCTCCTAAGCTTGCCACTTTCGTTGAGCTGAACTCAACAAGAGGTTATGTTAGCAAATCTTCCAAGATAGTCATCATGCACAGGCCACTGGGAAAAGCTGCAGTGTCACACACACATCAACAGATACTCCCTCTCTGTGAGAGTGGCCAGCGTAGAACTGGCATGAGTGAAATACCGAGGACACCAACAAGTGATTTAAAAAGTATATATTGATCTTGTACATTGTTGCTGCTGTGTCCATTGTGAATGCCCTGTGGAGCAAATCACTGTGGAAAAGTAAATACATCCTACAGTGAAAACGATAAGGAGAAGCCTGACTGCTTACAACTGTTTACTGACTAGAGTATTAGATGTGGACCCAGGAAACCTGGGTTCTCTGGCTCTGCCCTCAACTGCTGAAGACAAGTACCTCCTGTCCCCATCTGTAAAACTGAAAGAATCAAGATCCATTCTGAGGTCTGTGGGTCAGAAATGACAAACGAGCCCTTGCTGTTGTTTGGTTTCTCATGACCCTTCAAGATCTGAATGAAAGAAGCTGTAAGGGGAGGCAGGGTGTGGATGAGGGCACAGGCACCAGTTGAGTGTCAGTGCTCCCCATGCATTCTGCCTTTTTATGGTACCATCTTGGCACTACCTTTCTTTGGTGTCCTTTAGTTCTTCTTTCTGAGGTACCATTGAGCTTCTAGGAGAGGCAGTTTCTAGCCCTGCGTCACATGGGAGGACTTGCTGGGGCTTTCCCAGGAGTGAGCATGAACAAATATTTGTGTCTTCTCTGAAAACTGCAACGGAGCGTTTTTGCCATTAGCCATCCAATTCAGAAGCTCCTTGACTTGACATGATGTCCAGCTAAATCACTTAATGTGCGGTGTGCAACACCATGCTGTATTCTTACCACCATCACTGGTTTTCATGTTGGTTATTTAAAACAATATTTGGACTCCTGTCCAATACAGACACAGGTTACCTCTGAGGGATGGGTTGGGATTCAGTGATTATTTTCAGGGAAACACAGGAAATTACTGACAACATTCCACATATGGGGAGATGAGGAGACTAAAATAAACATTTGTTGATGTAATGAAGCTGCCCCCCTTCCCTACACACACTGACACATGCAGTGCTTTAACATGCACCGGAGATAACTCTGAGTTTCCAGGTTCAGATGTAAACCTGCCTAAATTTTGAGATTTTATCTCAGAATTTTCCTCAAATCTGGGGTTATAACACTTGAGATTTGACTTGTTAGCACTGAGGTTAAACCTTTGGAACGGATATGGGGTCCTCAAATCTGGATTTAATTCCCTAATCCACTTCCGTTAATTTTTCTCATGTGACTTCACATTTTATGGTTGAAATTTTATACTTTGTAGTTCAGTGCAGGTGGGAGGTGGAACATGTTAGATGGTTAAATATCTGCTTGCCTGCGATCTGCCTACAGACTACAATGTGCACGAACAATAAAGTTTAAGCCTGTTTATCAGTGAGCACAAAATTGTACCTGCCAAGCTCAGAGGTCTTGTAGAAGTGCTTTTAAAATGAGCTTTGTAACACCCAGTAACAGTTGGGGGAACAGAGGGTTGATAGGCAGCAGTGATGGCCAGTTGCCTAGAATATCAGTTCCTCTTCAATAACTTTTGTATGCCAACTATGAACTTATAAACATTTTCATTATTCATTGTCTGCTTATTGGTGTCATGCCCTCGTGATGACTCCTGCTAAAAGGGGTGACATAAGGTAGCTCAGAATAAAGTTTTTGTGTGCAAACAGGGCTCATCTGTGTGTCCATGCACACATTTTTTAATTGCTCCTTTGAAGCTGCCCGTTCAGGGACAGTAACCAAGCATCTAGGAAGTATAAAACCAACAAAGAAGTGTTCAGATGTTTCTCATGAAGCAGATTCTTGGGGGAGGCGGGGGGAGCAGTTAGTTATGGTTCTTTTTTTTCCCTCTTTAAACTGAATTTAGCTCCTGTGATCAGAGCCAAATTGACAGCTTTGAACAATAATGTAATCTGCTTGCTCACAGGAGAGCTGCAGCAGGGACAGCCACAGGACAGCCTTCCTCACCCGTGTTCTTGGGTACACAAAGGCTAGCTCATGCCCTCAGTCCAACAAGTTCTTGGGCTGCTCAGCAGAGCTGCCTGCTGTAGTGTCTTGCTTTGAGTGGGAGCTGAACTGAAATAAGTGAATCCTTTCATGCAACTCAGTAAATAGCCAGTCTGGAAGTGCCGTTGAGGAAAGTATTCCCAAAGGGGTATCTGCAGCCTAGGGAGAGATAGGTCTTGGAGGTATCATTTAGAGGTCTCCAAATTTATAAATTTAATGTGTAGTGGCAGTTCAAAAAGCCAACAAAATATTGGGTGTTGTCAGGAGGAGCGTGAGTGCAAGACAGAGGGCACCGTTGTGCCACTATAGCAAGCCCTGGTATGCCCACAAGGTGGGTGTTTTCTGCAGTTCTGGTCTCTGCATCTCCAGAAGGACATGGCAGAGTTAGAGAAGAGCCACCAAAATGATTAAGACTGTGGAGCATCTGCTTAATAAGAGGAAATTGAAAGGCAGCTTGGAGAAGAGAAGGCTGAGAGAAGATATACTTGGGGTTTAGAAAATGACGAAGATGGCAGATAAGGTGAATGCTGAACTGAGTACTAGGGGGAACTCGTTGAAACTAGTAGGAGAAGATTTAAAACAGATACAGTGCTTACACAATGGAGACTAAGCTTGTGGGATTTGTTGCCACAGGAGGCTGTGGAGGCAGACAGTATCAGAAGATTCAAAAAGGTTCATAAAAACTACCAGAGGGAATAGGCAGGGACGTATCCTTTAACATCCTTAATACAACAATTGCAGATGCTGGAGACTTTGATGGGACAGGCCCACAGAAAGCGGCCAGGCTCACATTCTCTCTCCAAATAGCATCTACTGTTGCCAATGTTGGAATGGAAAAAGGGGGTTAGATGGACCACCAGCGGGATGCCACAGGGATTTTCTCATGTTCTTACATGGTAGTGAGGCACTCCTGCCTCCGTGCTGTGGAAAGAAGAAGAAAGCTCCTGAAGGTGATTCAGAGCAAGACCTAACTGTTCCTGCCCTGAATCACCCTCAGAAAAGCTTATCTCTCGACATCAATTTCAAAGGAAATCTACCCTAGACAAAAGTTAGTCTTGTTGAATAACCACATTAGTCACAACTGACACAGGGTGGGTTTGAACTGCTGATCTAGAACTGAAGAAAGTGTCACATACAAAAACTCAATCCAGACCCCTCACAGTCATTTTGGTAAGTGCTTTTAAGAGCAAAAACATTGTATCAGATTATTGGTTCGCTTTGATCACGGGCAATTGGAAAGATTTCCTCAGCCAGTGATGCTGAAGCAGTACGTCAAGCTCTGGTTAAGATGAAAAGTTAAGAAAACATTTTTTTTGTATACATTAGACTGCTTTCTCATAGTCTCAAAGCTGAATCACTGGGAAAGACTGCCTCTGCTGTCTAGCTGCAAAGCTGTTCTGAATTGCCCAGGTATGGCTGGATGTCCTAATGTTTATGGGAAGCCTGTTGCATGTCACCAGCTGGAAACAGAAACAGGCTGTGAGGCTGGAATTGCAGGATGACATCTGACTCAGAAAGAAGGGTGAAAGTCAGGAGGTAATTCTTTTATTTGAAGCTACCTCAGTATCTTGCTTTGAGCACTTCAGCTCATAGAAATAACTGCTTAAGTTACAGTTTGGTTTTTCATTACCTGATCTCTACATACAGGGAGCTATTTAGACATGCAACTATAGACCTTTTTGGACATGTGTTACTAGCTTACAGATGTTGTGAGACATTGTTAGGCATCTGGTCACTCCAGAGGAAAAAAAAAAAAAACCAACTTGTTCCCAAGCATATTCTGAGATTCAGAAATAGTCTAAAATACAGTAAGAACAACACTGAATCTGAACGTGTCTTTGAAATGTGTTCTAACTGTGAAGTATAAGGAATAAAGTGGTTGATCACTGGTAGCATGAACACTTGGTATTCAGACAGCATATAGGTCTTCTGAGAAATCAAGTGATTAATCAGTACTGCATACTTTGGAATAGATACGTGTCTTCTTTACCTTGGAAGATAATGAAGTGGGAACTTGCTTGTGGTGCTTAATTTGCTGTCTAGGGCTACCAAAGTCTGTGGTTAGGAAGTAAATGGGGAGCTGCCGTGGTTCCCAGTCTTTTCTTCTGACTTGCTAAAATATGTTGCTGCATACTTATGAACCATTCTAATCTGCACACAGCCTCCAACAGAAAATGTTTAGGATACAGTTAACTGGTATGTGGTTGAACACTTCAGTATCTGTAGTACCCCTCAGCTCATCTTCTGGATGAGTTTCCAGATATTACCATTGGGACCGTTATTCACTGATTCAGTTTAGAAAATTCTTTTTGTTTCCCTCACAAGATGTCTTTGTGGAAATGAGAAGCACAATATTATTAGTGTTTTGAAAAGTAAATGGTTAGCTTACACACTCTATCTTTTGTTTAATTAATGTTCAAAAAGGGCATTTGAATTGTTCCAGCTCTGAGAACTTTTTAGTAATGTAATGTCAAACCTCTGCAGCTCCCATTTGGAACTGTTTTCTTAGTGCCTGTGTGACAGGGAAGTTGAAAGTAGAGTCACAGGCCCTTTTATTATCAGTGCATATGCTGTCCACCTCACGTGAAAAAGTTAACTTGATAGAAAGAGTCCAAAGTATCTGACCTTCTCTCTGAGCACCTCATAGTTATATTGACGGCTGCACAATGCAGGTGCTGTTAGTCTACAGAGGTAAGAATTCAATTTACACTGGCGGTGCTTTCACAAGCTTTCAGTTGGTAAATATTTCCAGGTGGCCAAGTCTAATTTTAGGGAGGGCAAATTTGCAAAGGTTAAATAGCAAGCAGGATTGCTATAAGTCTCTATCAATTTGAAAAAAAGAAAATGTAATTAAACACAGCATTCTTGCAGAGATTAACCAGAGGCTCAGCATTCTATATTCCATGTCTAACTTTTTTGTGTTGTTGCTGTTAAAACCCATGCTCCAAAGATACATAAGTTCCTTTTGTAAAGATATTCTGCTATTAGCAATGAAGAAAAAAGTTACTGTAATACCAGCAGATGAGACAGAAAATGGGGATCATGCAGCTTTATATTGGAAAGGCCATTGGGCTACTTTCTGAGCACTTTTGAGCTTGGTTCTCTGTGTGTTTAATGAATAAAGAAAGGCAAGAGCTTGCTGTAGGTCAACTGAAATACCTTGCCACTGTAAAATAAGAAGAAGAGTTAAAATGGTAGCTCCTATTCAGAAGTTCCACCAGAAGCATCCTTCCAATTTCAAGGGCCCTTTGTGCCATCAGATGCTGTTAGCCTCTTGTTAGTCATTGCTAGAGAAAAACAACCTCAACAGCACACAACGAAGCCTGGTCAGTTTGCTCAGCTGCTGTTGATGTCACCCCTTGCCCACTAAGAGTAAGTTACTGTAATAATCCTCCCCTCTTATTAATCATAACTTTGTAAAAAGCAAGAACTGAGTGACATCATTGTTGAGGACTGGCTAACTTACACTCAGCTTTAGTCAGCTTTGCTATAACATCTCTCGCATGTCATATGAAAATAATTGCCAGCTCTCACTTTCCATGTCTGACCAGTCATCCCCTTTTTTCCTCTTCATGAGGCTACAGGCCTCTGCCTATTTCAAACACCTGCTGAAGGTGTAATATATTTAAAGATGTAAGAGAATATCTTTAACTGGAAGCTGGGACATTCCAGGGGATCTTCATAGGATGAAGTCACTTGCTATATAAAACATTAGTGGTATTTATTATAGTGAAAGTATCATCTTCTGTAGTATAACTTTGTAAAGCACTTCAGATACAGGCTACCATCATACTCAGAACATGGTTTCAGCCTTGGTACATTCCACCATGTATTTTCTGCTCTGCTTTTGTTGTGGATAGCAAAAAGGTTGTCTGCTTGTACATCTACAGGCAAATCAGCCAAATTTCAAGGGCAGTTTTTTTCATTGTTGATTTTCTGAAGGGTATTTAATTAGTTATTTGCTAAGAAGTCAATGTCTTTCTTGTCTTGCTGACCTACTGCCTAAGACCAAGAAAGAGACAGACTCTGCCCTTCACTGCCTCATTTCAGTCATTTTGAGGCCAAAAGATACCTTTTTACTTCAAGAGAAGTGCAGCTGAGAAGAGGAATTTAGACAGTAAGGGAGGATTATTTAATTGGAACAAGTGATTCACTCACGCTGAAGAAGGAAATCCAGGCAGGACTTTAGTTTAACAGTCGTCATCTGTTAAGGGCCAGGGAAAAGAGCAAAGTATCCATGACTGAATGAATGGGAAGTACTAGGTAGGCAGGTCAAACAGAGGTAGAATAATTTCAACAAAACACCTGGCAACATGAGATGGATATTTCCACAGCTTTTGGGTTGGTTTGGTTTTTTTTTTTTCATATTGTCTGTTAGAATGGGTACATTTCCTTTTGGAGAGATTGGTCACCTTTTTCTCTAGAGATCTAATTTAATTTTTATTCCAATCAGCAGCAAAACTCTGACTTTAGATAAACTGGAGTAAGTCTTGGGCTGTGCTTGCTCTGGTCAACAGTCATTTCTACCTCTTCAACTTTCTAGTGTTTGAACTTATGTGAAATAATTGTAATGCTCTCTCTCCCTTTCCAGGTAGGCTCCTAGTTCCCTCAAGAAAACATGACAACATGATATAATTGCAGAATAATAGGTATGACATCATATGATCCAGCCTCACCTCCTATAAGATAAAAGATGTAGAGTTTCACTCACTAAACACCTGCATTCCCATCTCTTCCAATTTGACCAAGGGCAAATTTTCAAAAATACACTCACTCTTGATAATAAAGATCCTGTGTACCAGGTTCGACAGCATAAAAAGTTCCTAAGTTCTCATCAAAACAATTTATTAAATCTGAACAAAACAAGTAAAGAATGAGACAGGTTCCTTGGTAAATTACTTGTGTGAATAATTGTCATTATTAGTAGGCAAGTGCACCTTAGCTCCAGTTTAAATTCAACAAACATCAGCTTCCAGCTACACTACACTGTCATCTGCTAGTTAGAGATGGTTTTACTGTCTAATACCTCCTGTTACTGTGGGGATTTGGAAACCATCATTAAAATTACATCTTAACATTCTTTTTGGAAGGGTAATTGTTTGCACTTCATAAGTTTGTCACTGATGAACAGTCTTCCCAGGTTAAGTCATTCTTGTATTTTTCCTGAAACCTTTCTGATTTTGTGCCTCTTCTTCTAAACACACCCCCCCACACCCCCACCCCA
>JAAGNO010029636.1:0-10524 GCA_033439905.1 Ceryle rudis
TGTCAGTGTCGCCATGTCTGCGGCGGGGCTGGAGCCCGAGTGACGCGCGGCTCCGGCACCGGCGTGGAGTGCGGGGAAGGGCGGGGAGGAGGCTGGCAAGGAGAGGGGGCGGAGGAGGAGGGTGGCTCCGTGGGAGGAGGAGGCGAGCGGGGCGGAGAAGGTGCCCAGGGGAGGACGGCTCGTCACAGACGGGGCTCCGCGATGCTGCGGCCGCAGGGCGGCCCGACGCGGGCCGGCGCGGGCTGCCGGCATCGCTCGCGCCGGCGGCGCCGGGCCTGGCGAGAGGTCCCCACCTCACCGCGCTCGCCTTGGGACGGACTCCTAGGGCCCGCAAGGGCCGGGGCAGCCCGGGCCGTGTGCGGGGTGGGGAGCGGGTCGCCGCCGGTCCCACCTCCCCAGGAATGCGGCAGCGGCCGGCGGAGGTAGAGAGAAGGGTGAGGGCGGAGAGCTGCGCCGCGCAGCGCAGCGCAGCGCGCACTCCGGTAGGGCGCGCAACCCACGGGGGCCGGGGCGAGGCGCGGAGACGTAGCCGGGCGGCCCCCGCCCCGCCACTCCCCCCCCCTCGGCGGCCTCCCCCGGTGCTGTGAAAGGAGGGTAGCTAGGAAACAGCGAGCGGCCCGAAAAGGCGGAATTTCCAACGTGTAAAATGTTCTTAACGGAGCCATTGAAAGAGTGCAATAAGGCGTGAGGGGGAACTAATCTCCCCATTTAAATGTTTGTGGCAATTTTATCTAAATGAATTTTAATGCTAAACGAGGGATAATTCCCTATTTGTAACCCGTTTACTTCTCTTTCCTGTGCCTCTGAAGCTGTCTAACATCATCCGATGAACAGTAACAATAAAAATACTGTCAAGGCATATTCTTAATTTTGAATGTGTTATAATTACAGCTGATTAAATGTCTTGGGTTATAATAGTGGGCTTAATTTGAAATCTGCCTCCCCCCCAAAAAAAAAAATTAAAAAAGGTCCGATGGAGGAAGGTCTGTGCACCCCTACTCTGCGGCTGTGAGGAGGAAGGGACGCGTGTGCCCTCGCATGCAAGAAGGCGGTTTGTTTTTGTCTTTCAAGAAACATTAAAAAAAAAAAATTCAAAAGAAAACAAACCAAGAAAACAAAACACACACACACACACACAAAAAAAAAAAAAAAAAAACAACCGAACACAAAAAGCGAGCCCGTTTATTCACATTTTGGCAGAAAAGTGTAATTATTCCGGGCTCACAAAGTGGGAGCCAGTATGTGCAGCCTCTTTGGTGGTACAGTCACCCTTTAAAAAAAAAAAAGGTAGAAAAAGAAAAAAATAAAAAACCCACATCCCCAGAGTTAAAAAAAACCAAAACAACCAAACCCAAAACAAACAAAACACCAAACAAAAACCAAACAACCAGAAAACCAAACCAAACCAAACCAAAACCGGTGAGGAGATCTAAACTGCGGGAGGAGAGGACCCCACTTTGTTGGCTTAACTTAATTCAGAAAGGTCTGCGCTGCCTGTCCCCTGCCCAGCCCCGGCCCCAGCTGGGCAACCCACCCGGGGGACGCCCGGGGGGGAAGCAGGGGGCGAGGGCGGGAGGGGGGGAAGCCGGTGAGCACGGCTGCCCCCACAGCACCCCCGGGACACAGACCCGCGGGGGGGAGCCGGCTGGCTTGGGGAGGGGCAGGGCGAGGCTGTTGCACAGTTTTGCCTTAATTAAGATATTTGTGTAATTTTCAGGGAAATTTTTTGTTTGTTTGTTTGTTTTTTGTTTGGGTTTTTTTAATATTAGCTGCGATTTTATTTGAAGTGATCAAGAAAGTCTCGCAGCCTACACAGGCTCATAGGTACTATTTAACTGTCTGGCTGCGATGTACAAAGTAATGCTGTGCGAGGAAATTGGTTAATAAGAGGAGGGCCTGCACCAGCCTCTGCTTGCAGCAGTCCAGCAGCCCCTCGCACCAGCACAGCCTTTACTGACACACAAGCATCGCCCAGGCAATGTTTCTGAAGTTTTATTTGCCTCCTTCCTTAATATGTTCAGTTCCAGAAAGAAATGGGATACAGCAGCAGCAGCTCAAATAATTTAAACTGCATATTAGAACTGTAATATGGGGCAGGGGGTAATACTAGTTACAAATTTCTGTCGGAAAATGCCCTACGATATTACATTTATTAACAGGCAACAGTTCCAATCCTGAAAATTTACACTTCCAAGAAAGTTTCTTTACGCAGCGTAGCATTACTTTTACATTCTTTAAATAAGTAGCTATTAAATAGCAAAAGGTGGGTACATTTTGGGAGCCAGCTGAATTTTGTAGCTGCTTGGCTCCCAATTTGGGGTAGAATGGCTACAGATACTGACATGGGGGCAGGAAACAAATTTTGCAAGCAGTGGAGTCACCATGACAAAAAATAATTTGTTTTTATTTTAGATTCAGATTTCATTACTGCACTCAAACTACTACAACTGGGCTTTGAGTTATTATACAATCCAAACTGTTTCAATCAGAAACTCTAAGACTTAGTGTGCAATGATTATTATTAATAATAATTAGCTCCTTGGTTTCTTGATAGAAAAAGGCTATCAACAAGCATTTGTTTAACCACAACAAAAGTATAATTAGCTTATCCCACTTAGTAAATCTGTATGCATGCCAACTCATACCAAACTGCTACTTTTACAAAAATTGCAATAATACAGATCATTTTTCCAGTCCTTTTTGCACAAAATTTATTTACAATGTATACATAAATGCTCCATGGTGGGACTATGGAAAAAAAAAATGCACACATGACCGATGTCTTGCCCAGAAAGAAAGTCAACATATTAAAAATAAATCTTCAGTCCATGTTTCGAGCTGCATAAACCAGGAATTGATGTACAAGGTGGTGGTTGCTGCATGGGGACAAGGATGCTCTGATGTGACAATTAGGCTTCAAATACACTGCCTTTCCGTTTCCATGCTTCCTCCTACCAGTCTCCTTAAGACACTGCCTGCAACAGCTGATTAATCTTTGTTGATGACTGCAGTTTTTCCCATCCTTCCCGATTTACATCTGTTCAGGCCAATTCAAATATGGTGAGTAAATGAATTAGACATGCAAATTCATGCCCCGGGCTAGAAAGAGGGGGAGAGAGACAGGGAGAAAGGGAGAGAAAGGGAAGAAAGACAGAGAGAGAGGAGGGATAGAGAGTGTGCATGGCTGAAATCCTAGGATAGAAGAAAGATTCTTCTGCCTGACATAGTTATTTTAATGCTCTAAAAATCCTGCAAATAAGCCCTTTCTGTCATTTGCAGGATAAGTGTAAGGCTTCTTTTTTAATGTAAGGAGGCTTCTGGAGGAAGTGAAGAGCTATGGAAACAACACACATAGTGTGGAAAAATTTCACATTTTTTTTAAAAAATCTATAAGAAACAACGTAATATGGATAACAGTATAATAGCATTTTACAATATTTCACTCTTTGTTCTCTTAATGTCTTATATAGGTATTTAGCATGTCCCCAGAAGTTGACTTCAGTTGGTGTTATCCTGCTTTTCAGGGTCCCTGTGAAGAATCAGAATGTCCCTTGGTCCAAAGTTGATGCCAAGAACTCCATAGTCATTGCAGAAAGACAATGTTTGAAATCTACCGTTGCTGCAGACAACGCATATTTCCCTTAAGCTACTGAGCATGAATGTCCATCACTTGTCCGCTCACTGCCGGCTCGCCAGTATGAAGTATTGTGGGGCTTGATGCTGACATGGGCATTCCAGGGTGGGGTGGTCCTCCATGCATCATCATCGCTGGGTGGTGAGGGTGTCCAGGAATGTAGGTATGCATGGGGGGGCCATGACACAGCTGAGCAGGATGGGGGGGCATCTGGGGTGGGGTATAGCTTGGCTGTCCCATATTCATACCCATTGGACTACCCCGAGACACATAATCCCCTGGCATACTTTGCAGCCCTGTGGAGAGAAAGAGGTGGTGGTGAGTGGTGGGGACCAGATACCAACAGCAGGCTGTGAAGCTCCTCTGCTGAGGTGCAGGAAGGCTGGGCTTGAGCCAAAAGTAGTATGTGGAGCCATGGGTGCGTGAATCCCACTCCGTGGGATTCAAGCTTCTGTATGGAGTCACAACAATGGCCGTGGGTCAAAAAAAAAACCAAAACACCCTGAGAACATCCTCCCCCTCTTCAAATACAGAGTTTTGTGAGATAAAACTGCTTTCTGCTTTTATGGTTAGGAATGTATCCAATGGAGATGCTTCCAAGCTGGAAGCTTGCCAGAGGCAGAGCCAGCCCGATGATGATTAACATCACACAGGGTTGTGGAGCCAAGCTGGGGAAGCCCTGTGAGGGCTCTCAGGTGGGCTCCATTCCCTATGGCCTTGCTCCAGCTACCCACCTTCGTCTCCCTGCTTGTAAAAGCATGCTGGGAATACAATCCGTAGCAGTTAATGAGGAGACATGGGTTAAATCGGTGTCAAGGTTTATCAACAGTTATTTATTTAGCTCTCGAGCCTGATCGCTTGGAATCTGTCCCAACTATTTGTGCCATTCAAACAGACCCTATACAGTGGACACATACATTGCTGAACAAAGGCCTCATATGAAGCTGAAATTGATAGGATTACTAAGGACGATTGTTAAATCCAACCTGTATTTTTAAACACACTAAAAAAATATATATAATAATACCAGTTATCAATTAATTCCTTCCCGCTGCTCACTTCCGTCCGAAAAAAATCAGACGGGCAACTCAGTCAACCTTTCAGTGGGTTTGGGAGAACAATAAGAAAAAAATGGACCTAAAACAATAAAACCTCCTGCTTTCTGTGGGCCTCTGCCTTCTGCTTGGATTGCTGTAGCTGATGGGAACTGACAGGTGTATTGTTTCGGAGAGCTATAAGCTCCATAATCATCAAGGGTGAAAGGCATACGCTATTGCTAAGTAGGTTCAATTGGCTTTAGTTCTAAGTAAGAGCGCGCTGTGAATGCGCCGAACACCTTGGAATCAGGTCTCAAGGCTCTAGCAATGAATAGCTGCTTAATCTAGCCTAAAGGAACAGTTTTGAACTAATGAAAATTGCTTATAAAATATACTGTACTCACAGCTCTTTAATCAAAAAAGATGATAATATTTTTTGTAATAACCTATTAATTTAATTGGTCACGAAGCATAAAATACATCATTTAAATTTAATTGACCCAGAAACTAAGAAACAATATTTAAATTAACTAAGCTAGAAATTTCCATGATGAGGTAATAAGGCTGTTGCATTCCCAAGCTCAGAGGAATGTTTTCACAGCTAATTGTTAAAACTTAGTTTTGACTCGTGCCCAGAGAAGATGACTATGAAATACACTTGGCCTGGGTAACTTCTAACCCTATGTTCTTATAGGCTGAGGGCACAAAAAAAAGATTCAGAAAGAACTGCTTTTAACTCCAGAAAGAGTGTGAGAGGAACAGACCCAGGTACCATTTCAACATGGTACCGCTGCCTCAGTGTTTCAAAGCCCTTTACCTTTATTTTTTTTTAAAAAAACCAAACAACCAACCAAAAAATTGTATAATGTATTTTCTCCTATAAAAACACATGAGGGAAACAAACAAACAAACAAGAAAAAAAAACACAACAAAAAAACACACCAAACAAAACTGGGACAGTTTTTCCAGGCTTTCTTCACGAGGCCTGCCACTGAAGATTGCATTAATGATCTCTATTTTTGTATACTGAATAAGTCAAATCCATTTGTCACACTGCAAGTGATGGCATACTTAATTTGGATATAGTCAATTAGCCTGGGCTAAGCTCCATAGCCTGCTGTGCACACCTCTATTTTGTATTCTCTCTTTTTCCTTTGCCACACGTAATCCCATTATGATGGACAGACAAAGAGAAATAAACTCTGGGAAAAAAAAAAATTAAAAAAATAATCAAAGTTTCATCCACCGCCTTGCAAAATGCAACTAAGTGAAGCTTTTTTTTTTTTTTTTTTTTTTTTTTTTTTTTAACCTAGGAGAAGTCTCTGTTTGGCTTTTTTGATGTCTTGCAGGTTAGCGGGAGAAATGTAACTCATGCATCAACTGCGGTTAGACAGATTTATGACACTTTGGGGACATGCTCTTTCCTCTCCCTGCGCTGCTGCAGACCGCTTACATTTTGCAAATCAGTCTGTTGCCAAGACGACGGGCTCCCCCACCTCCCCGGCTGCTTCTTGTTTTGTCATGTGCTTGGGGATGGATAATAGCATCAATGTATGGTGGCGTCGATGTACGGTGGCGTCAATGGACAGCGCACGCACTCACGGGGCATTTGGGAGCTGGGAAAGCTTGAGCTGAACCGGAGGGAGAGAAACCCGAAGGAGCCCAGGTGTAGGATGGATGGATGGAAAGGAAGGAACAAGCATGAGGCTATGGGCAGGGAGAACATAGGGAAAATGCAAGGAGACAAATATCCCTCGGACAAAGTGAGAACAAAGACCCCGTTTGTACTTACTTCCCCCTGGCTTTGCCATTGGTTACCTAGGTGAAGGTTACATGTAGTGCCACTGCCCCTCCATGCCCATATTCATGCCCATTCCACTCATAGGTCCTAGAGGGAGATAAAAATCCAAGAAGATGCCAGAAAATGAGCAAAGTCAACAGATAGTGCCAAAAGCCCCTTTCCAAAACACAACATGGCAGAGGGTCCAGGACCACTCAAGGGAGGAGATGCCTGGTCTCCCTCAGCGGTGTTGAAGGCAGGCAGAAGACAGGCGAGGCAAGGCAGGCAGCTGAGACGACGGTGGAGGGTGAAGGTGTGGTTCCCTGCAGTGGCGCGACTGAGGTTACCCATAGGCAGGTGACACTCCCTCAGGGGCTTACCTGGCGCTCGGATGCCCATGTGCTGCTGGCCGTCCATCACGAAACCTCCCATTGGCTGCCCATCGGGGTTATAGGGTGTTCCTTGACTTACTGGAAAAGCGCAGAACACTGCTCTTTAGCAACAGCCAAAAGGGCCACCTTTTCTCACGGTAAGACACAACCCTCCCCCCACCCCAGACTGTATGAGATGGCTATCGATGCTGGCTCTAAAAAGAGGGACAAACATCTACTTCTAAAATTTAGCAGCCAGGCTAACAAGCTTGCTTAGTATTGGCTTAATTTCCTACTGTGAGTTTGGAAATGAAGTTAGCAATCCAAAATCTCAAGACACAAGGAGCCCCGGCTCCAGCTGCTGCCACTGCTGACGTCAATGCAAAGACCTGTATAGGAGCTGGATTTTATGGCTGGAATAGTCACACTGAAATTGCAGTGTGTTAAATTACGTCCTGTGTGCCTTTCTAAAAGCAGGACCTGAACACATCCATGCCAGATATTTACCTCTAATGACAAAATAATCAAATGTACTCAAGGAGGAAGCGTGGCCCAAAGGCATCTTGGACAACAACGGATTTAGATAGTTTGGCAGCAATATTCGGAAAACAAAACCACTGGTAGTGATTCCTCCATGGCAAATACCCACACAGAGCTGTGAGCCAAGACCCCAGAGAGAATCAGCTTGGGAAAACTTGAGCTTTTTTCTTAGAAAAAAATTCCCTGAAGTAAACCCCAAACACTCAGCAATCCCAAAAGACAGCAACTAAAAAGAAGAAGAGACAAGAGACAAAAGGACCCTATACGAGTACCACTACCTAAGCTTGAGGTTTTAGCTGTACATTAAAAGCTGGCTTCAGAAGTAAGCTGCCTTGGGTTATTAAAGCACATAAAGCTCTACCTCATTGAATGTCTTTGAACTTTACTGAGTCCCACAAGTGATTCTGACCCCTTTGCCCTTTTGACAGGTAATAAAGTTTACAGCAATTCCACACCAAGCCATGCACCAGGGAGTGGTCACAGGAGCAAAAGGAGCTGAGAAGGAAAACTCAAAACAACTACTAAAAAAAAAAACCAAACAAACAAACAAAAAAAACCAAAAACCCAACCAAAAACCCCACAACTTTAATTCTGAACTTGTACAGAAAGTCTGGTCATGGGGTGGATTGGTTTAGATTCTTGTTCTGAATTTTCAATGTCTTTTTTTCCCTCCCAAAATGTTTTAATCATGTAAAAATGATCAGGGTTGTAATAAAACAAAGCTGTTGTCTTTTAATTGTCAATCACTCCCAGCATTCATTTCTCATTTATTTACCAGGTAATGGACCTCCTGGTGAATGGCTTGAGCACGGTTTTTGCCTGCATGACTTGAATACAGTTACTACTAGGGACTTGCCTGCCCGATTGGACTGGTCTATCATGGGCTGAACTATTCTTCTTCTAGCATTAATAAACCTGCAAGAAAAAAGAGGAAAGCAAACAGTTATCGAAGGGGATGACTTCCACCATCCCCAAGCCCCCTTGCCCTGCCGCAGTGCTCTCCGTCAGGCTGCACGGGGATGCAAATCCTGCAAAACCTCTAACCCTGATGACCTTTGAGAGCACAAGCTTGGGGTTTGCAAGCTGATTTATGTTTGCATGCTTTTTACCACAGTTGGACACTTCCATTTCATCTTTTCATGGGGGATTTAGCTGAGTTTTCAGGAAACAATACCAGCAATGCTCTTCTCAATTCAGAACGGGGCACAAAAAAACCAACAAACGGGTGAAGCCGGCAAGATGTTCATGAAGGCATCTGCTGCCTCCTCCTTATTAGTGCCATTTCTGCCTTATGTCCTCTGACTTCTTTTTTCCTTTTTTTTTTAAATATCAAAACCCACCCCTACGTCTTGCAAACCTAATTCCGTTTTAACACCCACTATTAAGATCATGAACTGTGATGGTAGAACCCCATCAAATGAGGGAACGTCTGGAGTTTTATCACTGCTAAGTCACACTGCTGGGGACTTCAGAGCCATGCATTCCTCCTAGACAATTCTTGGTGGGCTAACCCCCCCCCCCCGCCACCTCTCTCTCTTTATGCAAAGTCTGAGGGGTCAAGGCGAGGTCATAGCTTTACAGTAATTGAATTTATAATCCTGTTTTCTCCAGCTAGGCCTGACCATTTACAGCAAACATCTTGTTAAACTGTAATTACTGGACTACTGAAAATTCCCCCTGAACAATGAAAAGCAGATCTTTGGAAATAATAATAAAAAAAAAGGTACAGTCATTTTTAAAAATAGCCATCTGTGACTGTATTCCTTGCATTTTTGTAGCTCTTAACCCCAGTTAGTTTTGAAATGCTTATCTGGGAAAAGATTTTGGAGCAAAGCAGAAGGAGAGAGATCACAAGTGCCCTGGTTTCCTCTGCAGGCAGTCCCCGTGGCGCTGAAATCAGGAGGCTTGAAATCATGGCTAAGAACCTGCTTGAAGAGCATTAGAATAACTTCTCTTGTGGTTTTGTTTATCAGAAAGCTTAGTTAAAAACGAATCTATCGAGATTTAATCACAGAAGAGCCTCATAACCAGCCTTTACATTCTTTACGAGAGAAAAAAAGGATAACAAATGCTGTGTACACAACAATATTTAATAGTAAAGGAAAAAGCACAAGCATGGGTAAAATCAAATTATGCTTGCCAACTGCATTGGGAAAGTCCACAAAGGGCTACTTTGGTGCTTGTTTTTGTTGCCTTCGCTTGGAGTGGCTTAGAAGGAGGTCTCCTGCTACAGAGATAAAGCCACCAGGACCTTCCTGCGGGAATCAGCTCTGCCCACTCATTCCCTTACACTGTCGGGGGGAAGAATCACAAGCCACTACCCCGTGCTGTTTGTTTTGCCCTCATCAAAGACCAGCACAGCGATTTCATTCTCCTCCTATCTCCCATTCTTGAATGGCTCCCATTACCCAAACTCCCACAAAAATTAATCAAGAAGTTGAGTCCTAAGCAAACCCGTCTTGAGAAAATGGGCTTAAAGACACCAATTCTGGGTGCTGATCTGGAAACCTCATACCTGAACTAGGTCATGTTTTGCCAGCAACAGTATTGGATCAATTTTTCTACACATTTCCAATAAGAAAACCCCATCCTCAACTCCAGCAAACAGTGTTGCAAATCAGTTTATCATTATCTTGTACAAACCATGAAAATTAGAATCATGTGAGCAGAAGGTTAGACTAATTCTCCTTTCTCATTATAAGCACAGGTGTAGCAAAAACACCATGTGAAATAAGCAATTAAAAAAAATCTGCTTTTTTTCCCCATTAGCTGCCTTAGCTCCATGACCAATTAGAAAATTGTTTAATATCTGTAATCTGCATTTGCAGAAAGCAATTTTCACAGTAACTCTCCAAAGTAAATGAACAACACAAAATCCCAGTGCCCCAGCCCTTTCTTTCTGCAAGCCTGGCAGGCTCTTGCTATGTTTACTCCATTATTGCTGCCCGATTGCCAGGACCTGTGACTACAGCAGGAGAGGAGGGTTTTTGGTAAGCATGAGATCATCTAATCACCAAAACTTTCATTTGCCAAAAAGCTTCTACCCCAAAGAAACCCTGAGCAACATTAAGCACCCTCACACACCCCCCAGCACCCACCCCCACACCCCCCGCCCCCGCAAATTCCCACCCTCCCAACCACAGGCCTTTCACAGAGGAAATA
>JAAGNO010029636.1:10624-29035 GCA_033439905.1 Ceryle rudis
CCCCCGCCCCCCCAACTTCACCAACCCCTCAGGTGCCTCCCCCAAACTACAAGTATTTTTAAAAAGGGGGGGGGGGGGAGGGCTCAATAATAAGCTATATAGCTAGAATAATAAACTATATGTAGCTAGAATTTACTGATAATTATCCACAAAACATGCCTACATTAAAACATATTCTCACCTGTGTGCCCCACGCTATTGCTCAGGATATCTGCTTTAAGAACATTTTACACATAAGTACTTAACAGTTATCTTCTTCCTAGCATTCGTTATAAGTATTTTCTATAAGAAGGCATTCTGCCAAACAGCCCAGTGTTTGGATGTCTTCAGGGGGGAATTCAGAGGCAAGAACATTTTCCTTCTGGGCAAAGTAATAAAATGACATTCTTGCTCCTCCCACTAGAAGTCAAATGGAGGTCAGCTCCCCATCCTTGTATCTGTTTAAATAAACTGGTCCAGCTGTTTGTTTCCAAGATGCCCTTTAACCTTCTGTCCCATCCTCCCTGCCTTTGTAACAGAACGCTTTACTTTGCATTATAGTAGACTCCAAACCACTATGCATTAAAAAAAAAAAAAAAAAAGTATTCACTTTCAAGCTTCTTCCTCCATCCCAAACCTGGAATTCCTAAGAACCCATCACATTAAAAACTGTCCATGTGGCTTGTCTTGAGAGAGCACAATGCAACGCTGTTACATTTATAAACCACATTTGAGAACCCTTTGCAAGCAAAATTGCGAATTAGCTGTTGCTGCAGAAATACAAAGGCATGGGGATAATTTCTTCATACTCTCTGGGGTTTTTTCTTTGATAGAAGGGACAGGATCTGTTGATGACTCTTTGAATTTCCAAAGCAGGCTGATGTAACACCAGAAAAAATGATGGAACAGAAAAACTAACAGGGAAAAAATCCTCACTACCGCTTTTCCTCTATGTTCACTTTCACCTACCTCAAGAGAAAGAAACCCTAAATCATTCTAATTCTTAAAAGTTCAGAGGAATCAGAACCTAAAAAAGATATCTGGGTATTGAGTGTAGTATTGTCAAAATATGACAGCCTAATACTTATCAATTAAGATGGCTGTGTACCATTACTCATGTCAGTAAAGACTGGCACAGGCTCGAAGACTTGCATCAAGTATTTTTCTCATACCAGTGCTCTATGCATTGGTACCTTTTGCTCTGATGTGGAAGGGATTTGTTTTTATGTCCCCCAAAAAAGCAGAATCAATAGCAGTACAAACAACATGAAATTCCCTCAGTGTACAAGTTGCACCCATCTCCCAGCCCATGTAAGGAGAGCTGAGAACTCTGAAAAACAATATACTTCGGCTTGCTTTTTGGTTTGGGGTTTATTTATTTATTTATTTATTTTTGGTTTGGTTTGGGTTTGGAAGGGAAGGATCTGGCGTGGAGGAAACATATGAACAGTTGGGCAAATACAGAAGTTTAATGCATTTAATTTTTTGTTTATTTTCAATTTACCTTTTCCTTGCCGTTTGGGATATGTGAGATTGCGCTTTCTTCTGTTTCCCAAAAAGCAAGGAAAACCCCAGCTATTCCACCTGCATAACCCTAAAGAGGAGGAGGAAACCCTCTTTTCTCCAATTTGCATTTTACTAGGATGTTTTCTCTTAGACTTCTTGCCCAGGGTCTGTCTCCAGAGGTCACTGTCAGTCTCCCCCATTGGTGCATTGCTGGTCTCACGGGTGAGATCCAGCCCTGGCCCTTGGGGATGCAGCAATCTGCCTCTGCACTCGGACCTTCATCTTGGCCGCCCTCGCTGCCATGCACAGGTTTTGTTTCTTCTCAGTGAGAGGCAGCATGGCTGGTGATGACAAAAGACTTATTTTAGTTGGAAATTGGCTACAATAATAGCTGCCAGAGAGCAAGGATTTTCAGAGGGTCACCAAACCCTCCGAAAGGCACAGCTCGCTAAGGCTCAGGTTACAGCACTAGTGACATTTTCGGCACAGATCTGGTCTTTCTCCCTTCCCCTTGTACTTCACTTCTGTTGAGTGAATAAAACGAGACTTTTCTCTGCTGTCATGAATTTCCAAAGTCACCTTTGCTCAAGAATCAACAGAGTGATTGTGGGGACTTCCAATTTGCTGTCTTTGAATGAAATTTTCCAGGACCAGCTGTCTGAAAGGAGATGCTGAGTCTTAGCGGTATATTGATTTTTTCCCTTTCCTCAGCCCTCCCGAATGAGAAGAGTTTCACACCATTAGTAACTTTTGATACGTGGAGTCACAGGCTGCTCCCTCTCAATACTGTCCCAAAGCACCGCGTGCCAGAAGTCTGTATCACCAGCAGTGCCAAGAAATTCCCCCAAATCCCTCTGCTTCATTTTCTCCTTGAGCTCCTTCTAGCAAACCAGGCGTAAGGATGATGAGAAAGCCCACAGTACCTACAAGCCCCAGTGCTAAAATCTCTCTTGCTTTGAAAAAACAGTATCTCTCTTGATAATAAACAAATCACCATTTTTTTTTGGAACAGATGCCAAAGTAACCAGAGCCCTTCAAACTGGTGAATAATTCACTTGTAAAAACAGCCGTACTCTTTTCTGCATATGGGTATCCTTCATTTATACAGCAGCGAAACAACTTTCTCTATTCAGCACTTAATTCCTCAACGCTTAACAGGTTTATCTCTAATAAAAACAATTTAAATGGAAAGTGTGCTATAAACCAGGATTATTACACTTCAGTAACTGCTTTATTTCTTATTTTAACATATTTTCATTTTTTTTCCTGTGTATTTGTTTTCCAGAGCTTTTCAAAGGAGTCAGTTAAAGAAAAGAAAAACCTCATAGAAATTATTTCACCAAATACTTTCAAATGTTTTAAAAACAGCCTTAAAAATAGCTCTGTAATTATGAGCAGAAAAAAAAATAACTGCAGACTTTTGAATGGTAATCTTCCCATCCCTAAAATGAGAAATAAATGTTAAAAGAGTGCTTACTGTTGTTACTAGAAAGTTCTGATCTTGAAATCAGTTAGTGAGCTTAATGACCCGTAACTACCAGTCATTAGCAATCCATGCTCTCTGTACTCCCTTTATTTGTAAGAGAAAAAAAAAAAATTCAAGACACTCAAGAAACTTCGTTCAATTTCAAGTCAAACCTTATGAAGTCATGTTTGACAACTTTTCTTGGTTTCTCCTCCTCCAAACTGAAAACAGTTTGCAATACATAATTTACAACATTAAATGGAGGTAGGGAGGGAAAGAGAGTACACGGACTGCTAACCAACCACTTCAGACATGTAATATTGGAATATACTCCAATCACAGCGAGTACATACATCAAGAGATTGGGAAGGTCTAAAAGCTCTTCCCTCTCACCCTTCTCTACTGGCAGCACTAACACCAGCAACTGTATATATAGGGCTGGGACTGCTGCAAGACAATATTGAAGAGTGAACAAATAAAATACTATGCAAAAAAAACTAGTGATGAAAAACCACTAATTAGCTGACAAATTTGATGTAAAGCACTAATGAAAGCCATGTGTGGTTCTGCAATTTCGTTTTAAAAATAGCTTCTGACTTCAAGCATTACTATGTGACCCCACCGACAGATTCATGTTGTGCATTCAGAAAAGTTGCTTTAAAGCACGAGAGTGCTATTGAATCTCCCACAAGCCAATCCTGCTAATGTAGCGAGCATATTGAGTGCGAAAATAGAAAGCAGAGAGAAGGGATCAGGTATGTGCTCCTTGTAAGAGAGCCGGCCATACCCTACATGCAGCTAGCCTGACACGTGTCAGCTCTACCTTTGGCCACTGCCTGTACTTGCCCTTCATCACTGCTTCCCCTCCTGCTCCATACCACGCTTTCCTCTCAGATAACCATGGGATGCATCCCGCCTCCAAATAAACAGACCAGATTTGGGGGAGCACCCTGCCTCCAGTCCCAGGGTACACCATGCAGCAGTGGTGACCACCTTGGAGTGGCAGTGAGCTTGGCAGTGGCTCATGCTCTTGGTACAGAAGGGACAGCTGATGGCTTTCCATCGAGGTAGGACCCACAAGCTCCTGGCTCAGCTCTTCATTTGGCCCAAATACTCCCCTAGCCCCACCTCCCCACAGTGCTCACAGCTGGTGGCTGTTCAATGGGTGTTTCTAGAATAAAGCTGAGCAGGAAACACTTTTCCCATCTTGCAAGGTTTTCGCTGTTCCCCAGCAGGATGGGGCTAAAGCCTACTTGTATTTCTTTGGTTAGTTCTGAATGAAAAATGAGGCAGGGACTCACTAGGGAGGTGTGAAGAGCCAATGTGCCCAAGGAAGGGCTCCCTGGAGATGCACCTCCCCACTCTGCCCATCTCCAGTGCCCTCCCAAATCACAGGGAAGCTGCTGTTGACCTTTCTGGTATGCTCTTCCTCCCCTCCCATCCACAAATCCCACTCAGACCTTGAAAAAGCTGTGATGACATGGAAAGTTTCTGGTGAAAATCCAGGTCCAGCAACCAGACATCTCCCCACCAATGCCAGGGAGCCAGCGCAGAGGCCATGCTGCAGGTCTTGGCTGCGCCAAGGAGGGCTCACAGCAACCTCATTCCCTGACACCACAATTCCCTCGGGGTGCAAAGCAGATGTAAACTCGCCCTCAGCAGCCAGATGATGTAAGGGGAAATCTTTACATGGCAAAGCGCCAGCAGAGCTGACCTCTCATCTCTTCCCTGCTCCCAAATCCCAGCGCAGCTGTACTCTGCTGATCTCTCTGTGCCACAATTAGCCTTTAAGGAATATGGCAAGGATTAATCTAGTAGAGCAGCACTAAGGCTGCTCTAACTACCACCCAGGACAGCACTGGACCCCATGCAGCACTGTGGTTGGCTACACAACGTGCTACCAGTTAAAATCCTGCCTCCCACAAAAATGCTCTCCTTGCCCAAGGACTGATGCTGACAATTTATCTCAGTGCCATACAGTGCACTGTCTTTGCTGGGACAGAGACTTGAACCTGAGGATGATGTCACAAACTCCAGGACCTCCCAAACACTCATGGCAGAGGGTGTGCAGGCACTCTGCAAGCTTTGAGAGCAGCCCAGACTGCAGTATATGTCTCCCAGGTCAGAGCTTTTCCCCAGCTCTGAATCCCAGCTTTCCATCTGAACCTTCAGGGTAGTACGTCTGGACTCCGTAACTCTAGGTCCTGATCTGGTGTACACTATCAGTGCAACTCAGTAGCTTGTCTTTAGCAGATCACTTCAAACTAACAACCTGAGTCCTGCTCGATGGCAGGGATTATGCTAAGAATGGGTGAGAACTGATAGCAAAATACTCACTACTTGTTTGAAAACACTCTTCCTTGTCCTCTGTTGCTTCAGCATAACCACTTATTTCAGGGAATGTAGTGTTTGTGAGAGGTGCCTGCATGCTCTCCAACTTTCTCCTGCCACACAAGTGGTCTAACACAGGGGTTCCTCCTTTGAGGTTTAGGACTTTTTCCATAGACCAAGCTGGGAGTCTTGTTCCCACTCACTCCTACATATCACACACACCGCCTGGGAGCTGGAAGTCATGTCCAGTCCTCCAGCCCAAGTGAAAGCAGAGAGGCTGCTGCCACATCTGGCTTCTGGTTTAAGTGAGTTCCCTTTCACTGAAGAATATGAGAAATAATCTGTCTGAACTCCTAGATCAATCTTCTCACCCGCCTCTCATCTCCATAAGGCCACTTAAAGAGTACAGAGTAACTCCACACCCTGTCACCCCACACCAGCTCCTCTAGGCTACAGGACAAGGAAAAACAGATCCAGGGTGGCCAAACCTTTGAGGGGTTCTAATATCCCTGGAGCCCCAAAAGAGAAAATGTAGTGAACCCCTATATGGGACCCATGATTTACATGAAATAGGCTTTGACATCACTCTGGCCTATACCCTGAGATATTGGCTCAAGGGAGATGAGGGAAGCTTTGATTCACGTGGTTGTCTTTTCACCACTGCTATTGAAACAACAAACACGAGCACACTGGTACATTTCATGTGATGTAGGCACCTGCAAAAGCAGTTTGAATTATATTTTTTTCCTTTTCTTTTTACCAGAAACCACAAAAGATACAACTCTGAGTCACAACCAACCTGAAAAACAAACCCACACTTCTGGATGAACTCTCCCCCAAGACATCCTACTTCAAAACATTGTTTTCTAACCACTACTAATAATCTTTGTAATCTACTTTATCTAAACATAATTTCCCATTAAGCGAAGTAATTAATTTTGCTTATAATCCTACTCCTGATGGCATTTTATTCAGGGCAGGAGAAAAGACATCCTCAGAAAACAAGGCAAACAAAACACACGTGGGGATGTCAGAGGAATGTCAAAGATAAAAAGAATTTGTGGGACCATGGGACACGGAGAGCTTAGGGATCAGCCCCTCAAACGGTATAAAACACGTTTATAAACCAGGTGAAAAGTCAGACATCTCTGGGACACATCCAAATTCAAAAGGAGTTCTTGCTATTGCACATTAGCCAAAAAAGCCACAAGGACTACAATGCCTGGTCAGGGGAAAAAAACCACCAAACCAACCAACCCATGAAACTGTTACATGACCTAGATTTCATTGAAGAACTGCAGAAGTAATATTTTTTCAGCTGCATCTGCTGCATTTTCTTTTCTTTTTTAGAAGTAAAATAAAAAGCCCAAGTCTTGTTAGCGCTAAGGCTGGTCTAGCCAGCCATACATCATTGACACCCAAATCCTTTCAGGGCAGGCAGGGCAAAACACACACCCTTGAAAGCATGTCCTTGCCCTGCGCCTCTGGCTGTGTTTCACTTTTGAGAAGAGAAAAATGGTTTAGCCAAGGAGTAGACAACATTTGTCCCATTTTTAATGTTTCAGGCTGACTTTTTAACCATGCCGTTTGTATTATGCAGGTGCAGCCCAGACCAAGCGTCTGGTGCAAGCGCAAGAGAGGGTCTCCGAGGGCACCCTCCTCTGCATGCTGGTGTTTCTGTTTGCAATGGTTAATCATGCTACACCAGTCTCAGCAGCTGTTGACACAAAATAGGTGGAGATCAGGTCTGTGCAAGCACAAAATACCAGAAAGGCAAACGATATGTAAACACACTTCAGATAGCTATGACAAGAATAGACCAAAACCTGACTTGCAAAGCAATGACAAACCATTACTCTCCCCTTCTCTCTTTTTTTTTCAATATTAGGGTATATATATTCACTTTTTTTTTTTTTTATATATGTGGAGGGTGTTTTTCATGACAGAAGCATCTCTTGAACTAAAAAAAAAAAAAAGCCCTGAGAATTGCATTTACAGGAGACGGTGTAGAACCCTCCCCTTGTTCTCAGCACAACATTTCCACAACCCAATAGTGTCCTGGATGTTTTGTTTGGTTTTTTTTAAAGGCAAACTCTTGTTTTGAGACAGCTCACACCTGAATATCAGCCCTTCTAAGTAAAAAGTAGCAAACAAAGCCTCCTGACCCCTACCCTGATCCTACAGAGCAAAGCTAGGGCAGGAGTAGAGAAAAGAACGAGCAGCGAATGTTTGCACAGAGCCGTTCCATCTTCTTTCCCTGACACCTGACAGCACATTCGTTACAGAATACTAATGCACCAACTAAAAATAAAAAAAAGTTTGTTAGGTACAAAACCACCCCAGAAGAGGATGGAAGCCCCAGAGGAAAACAGGGTATTTTTGGCTGCATATTAACTTCTCAAGTGCTGAGCGCCTTTCGTTAGTCAAGACTATTGGCAGGTAAATCCTGTTTGCACTGTGTGATGCTCTGCAATGGGAATTGAACTTTCTCCCGCTCAAAAAAACTTCTGTGTGAATGCTATAACACCACTTATTTTATTTCATTGATGCCACTAATTAATCTGTTAGTTCATGCAAAACAATTCCATGTTTGCTCTGGAAATAAGTGGTGTTTTCTCTACTGTTTTTCCCCAGCCTGAATCCTGTCAGAGCAATGGTTAGAGGAAACATTCTCCCCCTTATTGTCCCGGCCAGGGTGACCCCTGTTTTGGGACAGTTTGGAATGCATGGAGACTGACGAGGCTAGACCAAGCAAAGGTCTATCAGCTCTCCAGGTCAACCTGAAGTCCTAGAGACCACAGGGAACATTTCCCCAAAACAAGCTCTTTACCCACCTCCTCCAAGCATCCGCCTCTTTTGGAAAAAGACCCATGTTTCATGCCATAACTGTATCACCGCTCCTTAAAGCCATATGCTGAAACCAAACCCCATGTTTAAACCACCACTCTGTATTTTCAAATGGCTTTACTGACCTAAAACAAAAAAAAAACCAGACTAAAATCCAGTGATATGGCAGTACCTGATGGCTCTAAATTCACAACTCTTCCCCCTGTAAGCTATTTGCTCAACTTTTCTTATAATACCTTGGCTTCCTGGCAGCTCTCCAGGGCTGTCTAAGGCAATATGCAAGCTAAACATTTTTTCGTCTGATTTCAATATTTTCTTATGAGTAACTATATAGGATTTTACCTGGTGAGTATTCCTGATTGCTGTAATTTAAGAACAGAGAAATAGACTACAGATGTAATACCATTATTACTATTGGCATTCAAGGTGAAAGGTATAACAATTAGCTAAGACTTAGTGAAAACTTAAATGTAAAAATCTGCCTGAAAAGCCTGGCACATGGTACATTTAGAACAGCTAATTTACCGCACATATTCCAAATTGCTCAAATGGTAAAACAATTCACCTAGCAAGAGCCTTTCTTTAATAGTTTTCTTTTTCTTTTTTTTTTTTTTTTTCAGGGAGGGGGATGATTTTCATATTCCAAATACCTACTTTCTGATTTTACTCTGGGAAAACAAACACTAAGTATCCATTAAACCTGAAATCCACCTTCTTTCTTATTTCTATTTTCTCCTGCTTTCATGTGTACTCCCATTAACAAAACAGTGTTTAAATAACATCTGCACACGTGTTCTTGAATCACATAGAGAAGGAAAGTAAACAGTTTCCAAAATCTCACAGTTAAATTTGTATTGCTGAAGTTGAGAAGATAATTTGTGAATGTTTTAACATTTACAAGTAAATAAGTACTTCTATTTACTGTATCTGATTACTGAGAAAAGTATTTGTTATGTTATTACACAGATTCAAATTGCATCTTGACCTTTTCTCATTTAATCTGTTTACTGCAACAAAAGCAATAATAGATGCATCAGAAAACAAGCAGGTATTTTATTCACCTAGTATTAAAAAAACTTGTATGCGACATGCTCTGCAAAGCGGCAAACCAAAAATCTTGCCTGTTTATTGTATAGCCTGTGATTTGGTAGGCAGAGGGGGTGAAAAATCCACCCCTGCATATAGGACCAGCACCTGCTTGTGTTAGGCTCCCTCCCTGCCAGCTTCCTCCCCCACTTACACCCTAAAAATAGTGCTTAAGTGGGACTAAAGTGGTGCACTGGTCATGTGCTGGCCTTTGCTCAGGGTGAGTATCACCTTCACTGAAGGAACTGAGCAAAGATGATGTTTGTGCTAAACACCCAGCCCCATAAAGGTGCCTTTCCATCCCCTCCAAGGGGCTGATGTGGAGCTCAACTCGTGGGCATCACCTGAGAACATTATTCCCTGAATTGTATTTGAACTGTTTGGGGTGTGCTTTAGATGCACTGAACTCCAGGCATGCTACGGTAAAAAAAATACATCAGGAAAACAGAAGCCCGGGACTGTTTTCCAAAAGGTAGAAAGGTGGAGAGCTGTGCAGCCTCTCCTTCTTCCCCTGCACCTCTGTGGAGGGGCAGGTACGGGCTTTCTGCATCTGCCCCATCTGGCCCTGTCTGCATCACCCCGTCAGCATCCCTCCCCATCTACCCCAGCAGCATCCCTCCATCTGCATCTCCCATCTGCCCCATCAGCATGTTCCCCCATCTGCTCCACCCATAACCCCACCATCTGCAAGCTGGGCTAGGCATGACCAGTGAGCAGATGGGAAGGACATCCCTTGTAGTGGTGCTCCCCATTCATTCCTGGATGCTGGGGAGCAATGCCCCCACAAGAAGTGCAAAATCCCATCCTTGCCATGTTATCCTACCTGCCTGTGCCATGGCAAAGCTCTCCATCCTTTGCCCTATGCAACTACTAGAGCAAAGCTCTACTTTGGTTGGACTTGATGATCTTGAAGGTCTCTTCTAGCCAAAACTATTCTACCACTATGTTTACCTGCGAGCAAAGAAATGAAGGCAGAAAAATTCCTACCAGAAGGGAGTTGTGATGGGGCTAAAAGAGTAATTAAGTATTTCTGTGTGTCTATGCCTTGAGCTGGCTGTGCTATGTACACTAAAGTGGTCTGGTCTTCCCATGGCATCTCAGATATTTCAAACTCATCTTCAGGCTGGTATTGGAGCCTTTTCAAAATCTCTTCCTTATAAAGTTCCAGTGAAAAATAACTTCAGTTGTCTCCAAGAATGAAGTTAGGGAAATTTACATGACTGGATCCTTTTTTTTCCAGTGTCTTTGGTTGCAGCTTGGGTTTGGTTTTTTTGTTTGTTTTGCAAGCCTAGGAAATTATACATAAAATTGACATTTAAAGAAGCCAAGGTCATAAAATCAAGAACTCAAAGAGTTAGGAAACCATATTACTAGAGCTGCTGGCACCCTAATCTTTGATCTACTTTATATGCAAACAGTTCGGTTACTGGCTCACAGTACAGTTTTTGATAGGGCCCAATGCCTCAACCACCCTAACAATGATTGTTGTAAGAACAAGCCAGGAGCACTGTAATGTAGAAAAAATTGATTTCTACAGGAAATAAACTTTGTCCAAGTTGAACAAATAAGGCAGCAAACAGCAAGAAAAGCAAAGCAGTCCTGGCTGAAGTAGCTGAATGCTGCAGCAGATGAGGATTCGGGTCTGCTGCTGCCTTGGACTGCTCGGGAGCTATCAAGCAAATCATCAAACCCAAACTTTTCATCAGCATTCACTGATTTCTTGCATCTTTACTCCACACCCAACACTGCAGTTTGGCAGTGTAAGACACCAAGGCACTCAAAACTTGGGAGTTTCCACTGAAACTTGGGGTTTTGGTGGTCACTGGGTCTTAAATATGGATAACTTGATGACATTTTGAGTCATCTTGCCGTCCCAGACCAACCCAAAAGCAGCGGCTGTGCTGGACCTGGACCTCCCTGAGCCTGACTTGTTCACCAGTGAACCAGGACATGGGTTCTCTCTTTTTGCAGGGGACCTGTAAAAATATCATGCTGACCCACAACCTTGCATGCCTATATAGAGAAATGGAGGTCGGGGGAGGACTTGCGTATTGCAGCAGTAAAGTGCCATAAGAAAGCCCAGCAGTAATTATTAATTCCATCTTCAAGCATGGTTTGAATACAGCTCAACAAATGAAGCACTGAAGAATGAGGGTAAGATAAAATATTGACTAGCTGCTCCATCATTGTCTGGTCTGTGCCCTAGATAGCACAAGGGTGTTTTGGAAAAAGCAGAATGGAAACACCTAATAAAAGGCTGGAGCTTTGAGGATTTGAATTTTCAAACTTTATCTCTGATTTGAATTTTCAAATTTTCTTTTTAAGATTTTTTTTAATGCAGTTCTTTTTAACTCTGTTCAGAGAGGTAGTCACATATAGACATGCACACATAGGGAGGTTATACAGGCACATTATTCCACAAATATACGGACGTTACTCTGTGTCTACCTACATTTTCCTAAAACATAACTTATGCAGTGCTTGATGAGAATTGCTCTCTCTTCTCCATGGAGTACCACCAGTAATTATTTACCATTAGTTCTTAACAGGAGGAGATTCAGCTGGGATGTAGTAAACAAGAAAACATTATAGATTGTTCAATATAGCCTGTCTGGCTCTCAGCTGAGGTGAGAAGTGATTGGATCACACTGCCTGGATATTTCAATCACAGCTTTTATCACTGAGGAGAAGCCCCTCATTAACCTGTACCTGGTCAGGTCCCTTCCATGTCCATATATGCAACACTGTCAAGCTCATACAAGTGCCCCTTCTAGTTCACGTTACCATGCTTTGAACCCTAAACTGCTGTGGGATTAAATGGCTAAGAAGGTGGAGACCTGAAGTGTTCATTTAGACTAACAACATCTTGAACTCTGCTACCTTTGTACCCACCACAGATTATGTTGTTCTTTTTTTGGCAACAGGGTAAGGGCAGTCTCTTGCCACAATAGAAGCATCCGACTGTAGCAAAAAAAGGTGGTCCTAAGAGGCAACAATGGTGATTTGCAAGCAAAATAGTGGTGTATGAAACAAAAAAGGGAAAAATCCTCCTTGTGGATTAGTTCACTACTTATAAAAAATAAAACGACCCAAGGAAAAGGGTCAAGTTAAAACTGTGGTATTTTTAAAGACTTGTGCCCCACCACTGGTACATTTTCTGGCACATCTCACATCATCACCCCATTCCTGTGACTACTCTGCCATCAATAAGAGTTGTGTGCATCAAGCCAGGGAGCCCAAACACCGGGTAGACCATATGTGAAAAGCACCACTTTTTTTCATTATGGCACAGAACGGAAGTATGCAACTAGCATATACTGCAAAGGCATTCAAAATATGACAGAAAAAAAAAAAAAAAAGAATAAAATGGTTCAAATGCCTTCAATCTGCAGAAAACAAATGCTCTCTTCACTGACTGCTCTGTGGCAAACTTCTAATTCCATCCAGAAAATGCAGCATTCCCAGTCTGGGCTAACAACCATGCTACCAGACATGAGTTTATGTTTTTCATGCACATTTCATGTATTCCCACATGCTGTGTTGCTGCCAATAATTTATGACTGATCTGCACCCAGCCTGCCCTTCAGCATTTTATTTAATCTCTGCAACAGTGATTTACAATGACTCATCATTAATACAAAAATGTACATGTGTGTTAACAAGTTTGGAAGAATCTAAGGAGGAAGGCAAAATTTTCTGCAAGTTGTGGCTGAATGACTTATGAGCCCACTGAAGAAAGGCAAAACTAACCAGAAACAGTATGTTAGCTCTTCTCTGCAGCAAACAATTTAGGCAAGAAGAGTTTCTTCTCCCACATACCGCCTTAGAAGAAAAGGGATTCAGCAAAAGGTTGGGAGAGAGTTGCCCCATACCCCCAAGGATTTGGGAGGGGATGAGCATCTTGTTGGTCACCCATGGCTGGATGTTCCTTGAGGATGCAGGCGTGTATGCAACCATGAGGCTCAGCCACAGCTTCACAGCCTCCTTACCATCCATTTAGCAGGGGCTGTATCACCATATTTTGGCATCTCTGCCCACCACCCGTGACTTAAGAAAGCCCCAACTGTCTCTACAGTGTTAAGTCTTCATGGGGCTCGGGAGGGAAAAGTAATTGCCTCAATAATTTATACAATTGTAACACCACAGCAGCATTACCAAACTAGCTCAAGCAGAGGAAGCCTGCCCTACATCCACAAGACTTCAGTTATAATGCATTTTGACCTACTTTTGTTTTTTTTCTGGTTTGTTTTTTTTTTTTTTTTTTTTCTCTTCTCTCCTTGCACATAAGGAACTTATAAAAACACATCTGACAATAAGCCAAAGTAAGAACTCCTCAAATCCAAGGCAAGATGGGTACTGAAAAACACCCTGGAAAATCACTTGGGAGAAATTCCACCAGCTTTAGTTCAAAGCATCCCATGTTCATCATCTTGAAAAATTTCTTTGATGGCCCATTCTACACTGACACACTTGCCCACACCAAAACCTACACTCCTGGACCCCTCTGAAGCAGCACATGCTTGCTCCACCCCATCATTAAGTAAGACCCCTGATGAAAACACACAGCTTCTCAACTGGCCAAAGCACCTATCATTAAACTGAGGGACAACTGTATCAATTAGGGTATTGCCTGGATGAAGGTTGGAGGATGTAAAGCTGAAGCAAACACTATTTTTTCCTGGTTGAGACAAAATACCACAGGTTATGTTTGTGTAACACATATTTTACATTTAGTGGCTTTTATTCCTCTGTTTTAAAGTAAGTATCTTGGAAGCATACTTAACATACACTAAGTGTTTGGTATTTTCCTTTATTCAGTGTCTTAAAGCTTCAAAAAATTGATCTCCCAGGGCTGCTGTGGGGTCACAAAAATTGATAACCCTTACAAGCTATGCTTATGTGAGCCCGTCTGCGTCTCCCAGATAGTGCACTTTGTGAATTAATCCTCCAAAGGCAAATATATTGTAAGTAGCTTGTTATCTCTAAAGTACTAAATTGAAGAATACATGGGATTATATTGACAGAAATTACATTTTCTGTAATGGGGTTTAATATATCTGAAATCTCTCCCATAGGCTCCTACTCTCTCTAAGAGAGGAGGGTTTGTTAATGTAGGTGCAATGGACATCAAGACCAAATTTATTCACTAAAATGGATTAGGCCATGTAATCAGAGCTTTAGTAATATTAATCTCTGACACTTATTGAACAGAAAAAAAAAAAAAACAACCCACTTTTTTTCTGCAAACTGGCATTCCTCCCTCCCTTTTCCCCAGCAGGCTTGCTGTTTGCCTTGGCCATTTTCTGGGTATTACTTCAAAGAGGATAAGGTTTCCCATCATAAACACTAATCTAAAAATATTAGGACAATTAATTAGATACACTTAGTTTTACAAGGTATTAGATTGCAATACACTGCAAATATGACACTTGTTCTTGGATAGTAAGAGAAACCTGCATTTTGATGCAGTAACAAAGTATAATAAATCAATTTTTTTTTTTTTTAAGAGTTCACTGTTGTATTTTTATACTTAAATCACAAGTAATTTTCACTGGTTGCCTTCACCTGGGCAATTAGCAACCCAAAATCCACAGCAGAAACAGCACAGATCCTCATTTATTTCAAACAAATCACTCCTACAACAGATCAGGGGCTCCAGCAACCCTTAGCTGGAACAAATAAACAAAATTGCTCCACACTACAGTTCAGCAGCAAAGAGACAGATTATCCTCAAAGTTTATTCAAGCTTTCAAAAACTGGACTTTTAAAACAAGCTGGTAAAGAGACAGAAGGATGTCAGTCAAAAAGAAAGACTCCACTAACAGCATTAAAACAAAGGCATGATAGCATCCCCAAATGACAATGCGCTCTGCAGAGACAGGGCCAACTGCCCTCTTTTCTCACCCAACGTCTCAACCTCTTCCAAGAAGGATTGGTACCCACAAGACACACTGAGATCTGCCCAAGCGATGGGAATGTAAAACTGACTTGTTTTCTCCAGTAGGAAACCTCCTAGTTTCCATAATTGAAACCACTCACCCATATACATCCCTTTTGCATCAATAAACTGGTGGCGGGGGAAGCAGGCAAGGGCAAGGTGTGTCCTCAAAAACACAAAGCGTTAGCCGGAGGGTGTCACCCGACATATAGAAACACTAAGGAAAACTACTTACCAATTGTTCACTTGAAGTATAGTGAGCCCTGTGTCTTGTGCCAACTGCTTTTTCTGTTCTTCTGAAGGGTAAGGGTGCTACAAGACACCAAAATAAATATTCATATGTAAAACAATGTGGGTTTTTTTGCCTACTTTTTATAAAAACAACAACACAACAAAAACCCCAAAACAAAACATCAATGAAACAAAAACACCAAAACATAAAAAACCAAATAAAACCACCAAAACCCAAACAAACAAAACCCAAACAAACAACATCCAAAATAAACTAAACCAAACAAAAACAACCAACCAACAACCAAAACAGAAGTGTGACATCTATTATTAAAAGGCAAAAATGTTGAGGTGTGTCACTCTTTTATAATTATTAATGGGCTACTACATCACTTAATTAATGGCAGTAAAAGACAAGCCAATTATAAAGATTAGTGAAGTGGAGAAAGAACTGCTTAGGATACTGGCAGTACCTTGATACTCAAGAAGGGTATTTGTTGCATTAGTTGAAAGTTTTTGCACTTGTCTCAAATGACCAATTAGACTCAAATAACTTATTATTTTTCTTTCTGTATTTCACAGACCAATAAAGAATGTGACAAAGCACTTCTCTGTGAAACTAAAACACACTCATGTTTCCTGAGATAGTGAAGACAAATCTTGCCAGTGCCCCAAAATAATTTGCAAATAAGATCAGCATCCTGAACATAAACAAATGTCTGGGTTTTGAACACAGGCCAATGCAAGGTCAACAATCAGCACATTTTTGCCTGATATTAACATAGCTTTGCTGCACTAATCCTAAGAGACAGAAAATAAATACTGGTTTAATTGAAGATAATGTTAAAATTCAATGATATGTTAAGTTTCTTTTGAGAACATGATTGCTTTCTCGGAAAATTTGCTTCTGCATTAACACAGATTGCTTAGTAAATCAACAGCAAAATACACATCCAAGTCTGAAACCTTGAAATAGCATTTTTGTCTTTTCCCTCTATTTAAAAAAAGTCACTGTCCCAACAGGAAACAGGCAAATATTTCAAAGTAACAATTCCCAGGAAAAAGAAAAAACCTGTTTTGATGATCTGGCTCAGCTCCTAACCTGGACACTAAAGTCTCAGTACATGTAGGATTCAGACCTGGTCTGCTGCAAGGTACTCAATAACATTTCAGTAAAGAAAATTTTATATAACTGGTAAGACCTATCCTGACATCCCATTTAGCAGTTGGTCGTCAGAAAGTCCATGGCATCCCTTTACCCCCCCACAACATTCCCATAGTCTCAGGATGTATTCTTTGCCATAATATTCCATGAGATGTAAACTAAAACCTTGTAAAGTGTAAGAATTTAAAACCTTGTAAAATTCCACAAGCTTATTGGTATTGTAACTATTTAGCAGATTTTATATATTCTTGTAAACCACATAATCTGACATCTAATGGCTATGTTACATGCCTGCATCACCTCACTTTTGCAAATAGGAATTTCTGTTGTAACTCCAGCAACTTCCCTTTGCCCAGCATGGCCATTTCAAAGCCCACTGCTGAGGCCATCAACTGTAATAGACAGCTTTGGGGTTTTTTTTTCACTCAAAAATGGTGGGGAATTTCCTATTCTTTTAAAAATACTGCTTTGTTGACAGCAAGCCCACAGATAGGCTGCTTGTCTGTAAACTACCCCCTGTATTTTCCGCACATAGATGAAACAGCTCCAGAATTGCAAAATGCAAGACACAGGGAAAGGGATTTTTCTTTTCTTTTCTTTCTTTTCTTTTCTTCTCTTTTCTTTTTTCTTTTCTTTTCTTTTCATTTGCATTTTCTAAATGCAAAAATATAGCATGAACCTTGTCAGCTGCCTTATGTACACATTCATCCACAACAGCCGTACTTGACTTACACCCATCTATTTGAACAGAACATTTTGCTTGTCTTCCAAAAAAAAAAAAAAACAAACCAACCAAAAAAACACAAAACCCTACAGAAATTATTTGTAAAATTTTCATCTCTATAGCTTACTTCCCATTTCATTACTTTGCTATCAAGCGAGGACAAAATTATTCTTTTTTTTTTCTTATTTCGCTTTGCCACCTTACATGTGATCTAATTTTAAGTAATTGAACAAACTGTGTCTAATTTCATGCAGCAAGCAATAATTACTAGACAGCCTCTAGCTATTGGAATTGAGAACTCTGTCTCCATTAAGCAATTTTCAATTGTTCTGGACTTTTTTTCCCCAAACAGACAGGACTGGATAAAATTAGCCATCAGAATAATACAGTCACTGTAAAAATAATTGCTTTAAAAGTCCCAAACCCCAAATTCCTCAAATTTGAGTATGTTTAAGTTTATCTGAATTTTTTTCTTTTTTTTTCAGAGCCTAGTACATAAACTTTTTTTTTTTTGTGATAAATCTGTAATTGCCATAATCACATGACAGCCTGGGACTTCACGTAGCTAATCCCTCTTAGCTAAAGGTTCACAATGCAGCAGGCTTTTTAATTATGATTTGGTGTGGTTTAAAATAATCTTAAACACTGGGCATCCTTATTATATAAACTTTCCATGGATCGTACGAGTTGTTCCTTTGTAGGCTTAAAAAAAAAAAAAAAGAAGACTTGACAAAGAATCAGCACGCCACAGGCTAGGTTGCTATAAAAACATTCAAAGCCTTGTTGCATTCCCACCCACAGGGCTAGGAAGGCCTGTGCTACAGGCAAAGACAGAGAGAAAGGGGGAAACCCTGAGAACTGCCATTTTATGAAGACATAGGAAATTCAGTCAAAACTATTGCTGTTAGTCTTTATTTCAGCCATATGAGAACAACAGGTGCCTTTCTAAAGCCTTCTAATGGTTACTTAATAGGACAAAGACTCATGCATAGAGATATGTATATAGATATTTGCATACAGATGTATATATTTGCGTGCGTATGCATAAAATATATCTAAATATGTATATATTTAAAAATAGTGTATATATATATATCTTAGTGAAATAGTTTAGTTTTAGGTAGTCCTGTGAGGAGCAG
>JAAGNO010029636.1:53497-67371 GCA_033439905.1 Ceryle rudis
AGATAGATGTTAGGATGAAGGTTGGACTTGATGATCCTAGAGGTCCTTTCCAACCCTAATGATTCTATGATTCTATTCTATGATTCATGTTATATTGCTCTAGCACTAACTATAGTGTTGAGTCTTCTTATATTATCAACATGCTTGCCTGGAGGACATCTTCTTCCACACACGAGACCCATTCTTCTTCTGGATGCACAAGTTCTTTGGTGCCATCTCACTCCATCCAGAGCACTCCCAGATGAGACACATGCTTGGAAGCGCCTACAATGTTGTCAAGCCAAGTTTTAATTGGGGGAAACTGCCTACAAGTCTATTTGAAAGGTCTGTCTCAAGGTCCTAGATGGGGAAGGTTGGACTTGGTAAACCAATTGTTTTACTGAACTCATGAGACAAACCCTGAAGCTACCCTGATGCTGCCAGAAGGGAAAGCTGCCCTGCAATGAATCTGCATGCTTCACCTGGCTGAACTGCATCTGCACAAGGGATGGTGGATTTTTAAAGCAAGCTTTAGCTCAGTGCTGTAAGGTAGAAAATGTTGCAGCTTCATTGAATAGGTCCTGGGGGGGTTCCTGCATTTGAATCTTCCAGCAGAAGAGACCACCTTACAAGCAGATGGACAGATGGTGTCTCCAAGGGGCAGCTCTGCAGCAAGCTCCACAAGCACTCCCATTTCCTCTTTTGTGTGCTATTATCCCACAGCAGAAGACTGAGAAGTCACTTGCACCCTACACCTAGTCTGGACAAGAGAGTGATAGGGTCCATTCTCTGGTACTGAGACTGAACATGAACCCAGCTGCAGGGTCAGGTCAAGCCCACATAGCTAAATGCTCAAAACAGGACGGCTCCTATGGTGAGGTCTTCTGGGAGTCACCCTTGCTATCTTCTGCTGTGTTTCCAGGAATGGTTTTGGAGGGTGGTAGCTGGCCCAGACTAAGAACATGCTAGAGACTGCTTGAGCAGTTGAACAGGATAAACCGTCACATTCCTGTGTCCAGGCCTCGGTGATGCTTAATTTATTGGCACAAACACAGCAACAGGCCACTCCCAAGAAAAAATAGTGATAGTAGTAACATATACTACTTAATTTGTGATTCCTCAGCTGGGAACTATGGGGACTGACTGGCAGTTGCTCAGTGTTCCCTGGCGTGCCTTGTCTTGACTGAAGAGCTTCCAGAGAATCTCTTTAAACCAGAACCTAAACCAGCTGTGTCAGACTGGTGTGAGCATTGCTGCTGGCACAGCATTCCTGAACTGTTTTGGAGGCAGATCTACTTGCAGAGACCCACCAGCCTGTCAGTTATCTTGGGTGAGGACCCAGAATTGGGAAGCCACCAGATCCAAAAGGGACCTCAGACTTCAGAAGTGATGCGCTGAATGCACCAGGGACAGGGCTAAGGAGCTGGCAAAGCTGGGGCACGGCTGACCTAGAGTCTGCCAGAGAAAGAGATTAACTTGGAGATATCTGAAGTCCTCACTGACCTCAGAGGAGGAGTGCTCCAGCATGAAGGTTCATTCATAGCAACCCAGGACTGCATGGAGCAGGATTCCCCACCTGATCCCTGTGCTGACAAGAGTCATGGCAGCTATCTGGTTTCTTGGCTCAGCGGGGGAAAGAGGGGTGATGTGTGTGAGTGCTTCCTCCAGCTTATGAGTATACCTTTGGCAGGGCTCCCACCAGGGCTAGGCAAGCTGGCTGGCTTCTGGTTTCATCCTGACCCTAACTACAGGCAGGGGAGAGAGTAAACCACTGGGATGAGAGACAAGAGCCTTTCTTCACCACCACTTGCAGACCCCCGTCACCCTTTGCCCGGCTCTTATTATCCTGGTACAGAAAAGCTCAGATAGAAGACCTGGGGCTGAAGGCCCACATCCCCACAGCGGATGAAACACAGTGACAGATCACCACGATTTGATGGAAAAGAATGGCATTAAAAACACTTTCTACATGCTGATGTGGGAAGGTGTGGTACACAATATAAACTCTTGAAAGAATCTCCAGCATCCAGCATAACCCCACACAACTGTCTTGAGCTTTGATTTCTAATCCCAGGAATTAATAAAATAAAAAATAAAATAGAGGTAGCTGTGGCAACAGAAATAGCTGTGTATCCCCCCACCCCTTTACAACATTAAATACAGAGGTAACTTACACTCTGGGAATGAGAACGTCCCAAAGAAAAAAAATATACTTTGCTATTAAACCAGATACATTCAGACCTTTCATCATGAAGCTTCTGAGGATCTCTGACAAACATCTGAATAAGGTCTTTGTTTGCTTTCTGCTTTGCTTTTAATCTCCTCCGTTCTCTTCCGTGGTTCTCCAGAGCATAAGAACCAGGGGCCAAATGCTCAGAAGCAGCAATTCCCATGTCAGCTAAGGGGAGCTGCAGCTGTGCGAGCAGCAGGGAAGGACAGGTCTCTGAGGTTATTAGTATAAGCTTAGTCTCACTTTGCAGTGACATCCTGTTAACAACTGCAACTTGAACCAAAATAATTAAATAAATATTATTTCTGAAACCAACACACACGCACACACACAAAACCCCCACCCAAAACCATAAAAACACACACTCCGTGCTCTTCCTCCGGCATCTAGCAAATGAGGCAACAACAACAACTCCGCTCAGAAAAGTTCCCTGAGCTGCCTGTCAGCAACATCATATGTTGTTGTTTTCTGTTTCGTTTTGTGGTGGTTTTTTGATTTTTTTTTTTTTTTCTTTCTACGACTACTACAACTATGACATTTTCCATGTTTTATTTTGCATATGTGATCTAGAGTTCACTTACTGTTAGATGCTGGAACAGCCATGCCCTCATGATATTTGTGGCTACTTTGGGAAAGATGCCACGCTTTTTATGTCGCTTTTTGTCCTTATCTGGATCATCATCATCACCTGTGCTGGGGGAAGCTACACTGTTGTCCAAGCCGTCACCTGTAAATATAGTGAATCAAATTTTGACTTATGCTACCTTTATATACTTCAGCCGAAGCCTGGCTTTGGGTATAAACTGCATGAATATTTAAATGAGGTATAAATTCTTTAACACCGTAATTCACCAGGGACCAAGGGTATGGGAGAGGAAGGGTCTCAAGACTGCATCAGCCCCATTTTGGTTTATCCTGAAGGACAGCGTGGCCATTTCTGCCACTGTAACCCGAAACAAAAAGTGCTTTAAAAAAATAATTAAAAAATTTTGCAAGCATCCAGCTTGCAAAGGTGGAAATGGTGGCTTTTCTTCACGCTAGGTCACTTCCCAAAAATTCACTTCAATCTGCTACTTCAGTTGAGATGGCAATTAGGAAAAGTATTGATGGTGTCCCACCCCCATGATGTGTGTGAAGCTGGGTGCCCCCATCCCGCTCTGGGATCTGAAAAGTGGAGTGAATGCAGCTCTCTTGCAACATCATATTCTCTCCCCAGATTCAGAAATAACCAGAGGATTGGGACCTTGCTTATACTGTCTTTTATAAACGTTCGACTTCCCCTGACATTTTGATGGGAGGTGGGTAGCTAAATGGCCTCCCCTCTTCCCAGCCCCAGCTGAAAGAAACAGTGGGAGAAGTAGGTACCAATTTGACATACACCATAGGAATTAACACCCCGCTTTGTGCCAGTGTGCCATATCTGTAATAGGTGTCTGCACCCATTAAACAATAACTGATCCAGAATCAATTTCCTTAATGCAGAGAAGGTCTCAGAGAGTTCTCATCACATTAGCAACATATCTATGGGAAGATGTAAGTGCATAGCAGCCAACTTGGGTCTGGGCTGTTGGGCTAGCTGTCAAAGGAAAACAAAAGTTGCAGTGCCCAGCCAGTTTGCATGCAATTTTTGTTTCAAACCCTGAAAGTGGTTTATAAACAAATCCACAGAGCAAATCAACCTTTGCATTTTCTGTGTGGGGGTTGAACAGTATATCCCGGCTTCCAAGGACACTCCATTTGTAGCAACATGGAGTTGTGATGCTATTAGCCAAGTGTTTTTTACACCCCCAGGCAAGAATGATCAAGAAAGTCATCTGAATTGGGCTGAATCAAAACTATCTCTATTAGGAATAAAAACTTAAAAAAAAAAAGCAAAAAAAAAAAGCAGACTGACAAAATTCTGATTTGTTAAAAAGCGTTCAGCACCAAAAAAAAAAAAAAAAAAAAGAGTTATTATTACTGTTATATTTTTAGTACCTTACTGAGCATGGCAAATTTATAATTGTCCTTATGACTTGGCCTGTCTCTTTAATGAACTGGTAACCTTGGGTAGTTATAGAAACAAACAAGATTTTTATGAAGAAATCAGATATCCAACAAATTCTTTGAAAGGCCAGTATGTAAAAAAAGGGCTTTTATACAGAGAAGCAATTCACCATATAAAATAATAATTCATAAAAGAAACATGAGCAAAGGAAACAACTCAACAGCATTTAAAATTCCACGGGCTAATACACTTTCTGTCTGCGAGAGGCAAACAAGGAAAAGAAAAGTATTACGCATTCATTGATTAAAAATGAAAAGCTTCTAACCTAATGACACTGCCTTTCACCACCTCCTTGCAATCGTCCACCCACCCTCTGTCCCCCTCCACAATTTTTTTTTTTTTTTTCTAAAAACACACTCTCTTCTCATTTCAAACCCCCTTCAGATTAATTTAGCAGGCATCGCCTCGTGCCTGATGGGAGGAGGACTCATTGATAATTTATGGAAATATCTACTATAATCCAAGGGAGATGACTGTTTTTTTCCAGCTTTGTGCATCAATAGATAATCAAGGCCTTCAAGCAGCCTTAGCTTCCCATTACCTCGGGCAAGAGAATTCCTGAAAGCATGCCTCCGGGGCACCTGAATTATATCCTCCATTAGGGGAGGAAAAGCTTTCTGCATTCCACCTATAACACTCCCCAGAACCTTTCCTGTTTATTTCTGCTGTATGAAAGCAGAAGCATCAGGAACAGGATTTTTTAAGTGAAGACTTATGTAGATACAATGGAGAAACCTTTCAAGCGTGAGCCAGATCACCTCCTTCAATCCCTGGCGGTGACCTATCCCAAATAAAAGGTTTCTGTTACATCATTAGCTCAAGCCAAAAACAGCCTTGGCTTAATGCACAGTTTGTTCTTCCTACTGTTTTTAGGCAAATACTGCTACTTTACTCCCATCTGGGAGGGAAATTACACTGCTGGGCTGTAATCTAAGACAAGATTTTCATTGGAAGCAAATGCTTTCAATCCAGTGTAAATACTGGTGCATGTTCAGAAAAGCCTAAAACAATAAACCCTGGCCCCATCCAACACAAGTTAGAGAAAGTGAAAGTCAGAGAGAGAATAAGAAAACACCCAGCTACCCTAAGACCAAAAGCTTTTCTAGACTTTTATAAATTGTTTAACCTCTTCCACTTTTTTTTTTTTTTAATGGAAAATAGATCCCGTAAAGACCAAAACCACAGAGAGAAGTCTAAATGGTGAATTGTGGATTTTAGTGTTTCCATCTATTTTGCAACTTGATACATTCACCTCTGTGAGGTCTCCAGAGATTCCCCCCCTTCTTTTTTTTTTTTCTTTCTTTCTTCTTTCTTTTTTTTTTTTCTTTCCTCTCTTTCCCTATTTTTAAAGATCACTAAATCAAACTTGAAGCACCACTGACCAGCCACATGGTAGCAGCTACGAACCACAGTTGTAAAATGTCAGCAGCGACTCTGTTCCTGAAGTTGACTTCTCCTGCCGCCAAATGAAGGCGAACTGAAAAGGTGGAAATAATCATAGAAATGATGCTAGTCCATAAACAAGCTTACAGCCTCATTAGTATAGCAGGAGGCTCCACTGGGTGATTTATGCTTGTTTTGCCCATGCCATGAGGAAATGCCATAGGGCAACTTTAGCCAGCTGCTAATGGTTTCTGACAGCTTCTTAGCAACTAGCGCAAGCAACGCCGTGGCGTTTGCTAGTGACAGAAACTGAAAATGTCATATTATCTGCCCATGTGTCATGAAGTCCGTGTGGCAATTAACTAGTAGGCCAGTGACTAAGGGGCCAGAGGCTCTTCAAAATGGCCCATGGCTATTCAGGGGGCAGAGCAGGCACATCACTCCCGTTTACGATGCACATATGCATGGCTGTATGCACGATCTGCGTCATGCTCCCTCCATCTCTGTCACCCGTGAGTTTGGTCCACACAGATCCTTTGTCCATGGAGAAACTCTGGCTCACTTTCTCTTTAGGCACGGCGTGACATTATCAGAGGAACTGCAAGTAATCTGTCTTGATATGATGGTTGGAAATGGCACTTTAATTGGCAGTACCTGATTCTCTGGTTTTGAGCGCTGGATCCAAAGGTGCTAGCTGTTTTTCTGCTTGCTCGCAAATTAGTCTAAAAGAATTTAAGATCACTGAAGCAGACTCATTGCCTGTCAAATTGCTGGGAGCACAGCAACTAGATGCTATTATAAAAAAACCCCAAAACAACAACAACAAAAAATAAAACAAACCAACCAACAGCGCACACCCACAAAAAAAAAACAAAAAAAAAAAAAAAAAAAACAACCCCCCCCCCCCCCCCCCCCCAAAAAAAAAAAAAAAAAAAAAAAAAAAAAACCCCACTAACCCAGAGCCCGTAAGGAGCAGGAGGAGAGCCCAGGCTCTGCATGCCCGTTCCCCAGCAAGCAAAACCAGGCACTATATGTCAAACTGTCAAACCTTTCAGCGTGGTCATTTGCCCTTCCAAATAATATTTAAGAATTGTTTTTACACAATTTTTTACAGGCCATGGTCTAGTGAAAGAGGCCAACCAACAAAGAAAGGAATTTGTACTACAATTCGTCCATGGACGATTTCTTGCCAGACCTGGACCAGTCCCCATGGCGCGAGGCAGGTGACCTGTGGCAGCTCCCCGGCTGTTAGGGAGCTCCGATTTCAAACGCCCTTGACTCCAGTGTCCCAGAGTTGCCTATTTAAGCACACCCAGGCGTTTAGGCTGTGCTATCTTGTTCCTTTCAAGAAAGGATAAAGCAGCGTTTATCATATTCTGCCCTGCTGAATGGGTCAGGCTGCCTGTGCCAGCAGGGCCTCCTCTCACTGCATTCCCCCTCCCTGCTGCTATCACCTCCTACAACTTCCCTTCCCCTCCCACTCCCCCCAAAACTGGAGGCAGAGGCAGCAAAGGGCAATGGAGTTTACAGCAGCTCCCAGAGTGGGTACCGCTCTCTTTGTCCGGGGTGACCTGTTATAAACCTTTGATGGCAAAATAGGTGCTTCTGGAGACCAGCTTGGCACATATGCTGGCCTTCAGCAGCCATGGCCATCCCAGGAGTCAGGTGGCGATTCAAAGCCTCCCTTGCTTCCAAACCAAACCAAAATTAAATGTCATCACTGCAGCATCAGAAAGGCAGGCAGCATGGCATAGCTGGGCAACTTTCCACCACCCCAGGTCCTAATCTGTCCTCAGACCTCAACCATAGAAGCTGTCCAGGTACAACAAATATAGCCCCAATCACAAGCCAGGGACATTTCAGAAAGTTTGGAAGGTCAGACGTCCTAAAACCCCCAGCCCCTTGCTCAACTACAAAATCCATGCCTTTCTAGGTAGCTCTTTAGATGAACATCCTCAAACAATTTCAAGTGACTAGAAATCTCAACAGCTAAATGTTAAATACAGCTTTACTACAAGTATCTTCACCAGATGCAACAGGTTATTTCTCAGGGCACGTAGCCCTGTCCTAGGATCAAGTCTGTATTTGGAGTACAAATATTTTTTATATCGAAGAAAAATAAATTCTTAAAAAGTCTGCTTCCTATGCCTCTGTCACACTTTTGAGAGAGGTTTTGGGGTTAGCTCTTCAGTTTGCTGGGAGGGGGCACGAGGTGGACACCAGCTTTGATGAGGTCCACCAAACCACGCAATGAACACCACCTTCCAGCTTTTACATTTAGATAAGCATCTAAATCCACTGCTTTAAGCAGTTCATGGATGAAAATGTGAAAGCCTTACCCCGAAGCCTTTAGAAAGACTCAGAGCCACTTTTAAGTGGACTGACTAAATGAGTGTCCTGTAAAAGTTCCCTGCATTGAAGTGATGTTTCCAAATCTCTCCTGCTAAAAGCAGACTCCCAGAACTTTATGGATTGCACTTTCACATTTAATAAGCTAATATGATTTACATATCTGCTGTGTTTGGACAAAACCTACTGACTGTACTAGTTGCAATGTTTTCAGTACTATGAATTGAAACATCTACCATGATGCCCCAAAGTTTGTGGGGTTTTCAGTAGTGTGATTTCTTTAAAATTCTATCACGATTTTTTTTTTTTTTTAAGCACTTAGATACAAGTTCCTCAAATTCCTGCTTCTGCTAACATGAGAAATCCTACATTATCTAAGCCAAATATTTAACCATTCACTGTCCCTTCACCGCTCTTTTAGTTCCTTTTTTATTTTTAATCCCTCCAAGAACCCAAATCTCTTTAGTAACCTCTCCAGGTAACCGGAAAGCAGGATTCATTAATAATTTTAAGCAACATAATGTACTAGAGAGTGGCAAAATTACTTTCCTTAACCTTTCTCCACTGCTCTGTGCTAATTTAGAGTAACTATTATTAATTTCCACACCTTTACCTATTTTATTCCTTACAGAAACACATCTCCAGTTTGCTGGATACCCACATATCCACCATGCTGACTTTTTTTCAGACCAAAACCAGGCCTACGTGTGAAATGTAATTTTCCTATAAGGTACAAAATCATGAGTTCTGAAAAAACTGGTCCAAGAAAGCAACAAGTTGGGGTTTTTTGTTTGTTTGGTTTTGGTTTTTGGTGTTTTTTTGTTGTGTTGTTTTGTTTGTTTCTGTGAAATAAGAGCAAGAGAGAAGGAATTTGTCACAATCTACTGTTCACAGGACTTAAAACGAGGATCATCATTTCAGACCACCAGCATTGAATGGACTTGCGCAATTAAAGAAGAATATGCAAGTTTTTGAGTTTTGGGGTTTTGTTTTGTTTTGGGTTTTTTTATTAATTTCTGACACAGCCAGCTCCAACTTGGCAAAGGAATGTAGTGAGCAAAAGTCACACCCAAATGACTCTGATATGAGTCAGGGTGGCTAATATCCATGCCTACAAATATAGGAAGACAAGATCCCTACCCAGGAATGATCTTTCCTCCTCAGAGCAAGGAGGTGTAAGGAGGCAAGCTGAGCAGCAGTAGGGGCTGAGTGCTCAGGTATGCCAGGAGAGAGCTGGGAGGCACTGGCACAGTTTGGGGATGCACGCCCAGCTGGCAATCCAAGCTGTATCTACTTGTTGAGGAGAACTAGAATTTTTGACAGGGAAAGGCCTGTGAGTTCAGATATTTCCCCAGAAATACATTATTTTAAGATTTACGCACAAACATGCACATATAACATTAACCCACCGTGACTACTCTCAACCTGCCAATGCCCAAGCAAGGCATGTGAACTAAGGATGGGACTACCAGCAAAAAAGTATGTGAGAAAGCTTAAAGTAACTGAAATGTCTTTTTCGGGAAAAACATTTTATATTAGTTTGGATCCATGACTAGTCAGATGTGATGGAAGCAGCCACTCCAGAAGCTCCTGAGGCAAATGGCAATCATCTCAGTGCACAGAATGGCCTACAGAACAGCCAACCCCCACTGCCCTCCCCCCCTCCAAATTAATATTTACAATGATGATGTAAGGTCTGCTTGTGAATTTGAAATGTGGTATTGACAAGGGACCGATATTTTTTTTATTTCCTTATTCCTTAAGGAAAAGGCCTTCTGAAATATATTTAAAAGTTAACGAGGAACAACAAGGTTGAAAATGAGCATTAGCAAAGAACAAATACCACATGTTTGGGTTTGCACACCTCTCTTAAGGAGATGCAGTGCATGCCTCATGCAAGGATTCAGACCATGACATAAACAGCAGGGGGTTGTCAGTCACAGATAGTATCCATATTTACAAGATACTAAAGGAAACAGTTGAAAAATATCCTACGCAATTGAAAAATATCCTACACAAATATTCATAGATAACCTGGACGAGTATAAATTACACTCTAGCATTTGACAAATTTTCAAAGTTTTTTTCTTGAATCATTGTACTTTGTTCTTTAGAGACAGGAGCACCTTTTTGTAGTAACTTGATCCTACTTTTTGACTTGAATTCCCTTCAGGCAAGCAACAAGCAAATTAGCTGTCTATGCAAAGAGCATTGATGAATAGGGGGGAAAACCCCACAGATTTTACTCATTTTCATTTGTTCAGCAGCTTTTTACAGCTGACACAAAGGAAATTTCTCTTGCACTACATAGCACTTCTTAATGGGGTTCAGAAAACTCTGCTTTTATGGGTAATTTGTGCAATATTTCTGGAGCCACACATCTATGTGCCGAATGAAATACTGAAAAGAAAGCAATTCATTGTATGGGAAGCAAACAACTTTCTGCTGCCAGCAAATGAAGTTTACTTTGAGCAGCTGGAAGCAAATACCCTACAGAAAAGTATCTGGTTAAACAGAAAAACATCCTGCTTTAACCAAGAATGGTAAAAAGCTTAAACAGGTTGTTTTGGTTTGGTTTTTCTTTCCTAACCTAAAAGCCAGCATGATGACCCTACCACTCCTTGGGAAAAGCTGGGTTTTTTTAGTCATTCTTTCATTTTGTTGAAATAGAAGTTGTTTTTGTTTTGTTTTGTTTTGTTTTTTAAACCTATTCTTTCCGACCTCAGCAGGAGAGCTGGCTGTCCCTGCTAAAGGTCCCACCACTTGCATTCTCCATGACAAGTCAACCCCATATGGCTGAGACACAGGTAAATCCACTGTTGGATTCAGTTGGACATACCCCCTTGCAAAGCAGGAGCACAAGAAGCAGCAGGAGGAGCACAGGGCTGTTCTGTCATGTGGTAAATATGCCAAACTAATACCCCAAATGGCTGTGGATCAACATCTGTAAATCTCTATAGCTCCTTAACAACTGGTTCTATCTTTGTGTTTATCCAGCTCCTAAGACACTTGACTCTTGGACTGAGCACAAGCAGCTAGCTATAAGAGGCTCAGAGCAAAGATCAGAAACGTATTATGTATAAACTAAGGGATGCATTATCTGTAGAAACAGTTTATTACAGTAGAGCATTTAAGTAGGCTTCCTTCCCCAAACACAGCTAAATTGCCCTGGGCCCTGCCTGCATGCTCGCTCCAGAGGAGATGATGCTGTAGAACTCATGTTTTACAACAGAAAATATGTTCCAGAACCTTGACACTGTGCAAACCATTCAAAATTAGGTTTTTCTATTAAAAAAGTGTGTTGCTTTTTAAAATTAATCATTAGGCAAGACAAACCAATACGCTTGGGATTGTTGAACCAAACCAAACTACAGCATTTTATTTCAGACCAATTCAAGACCAACAAATGATGGCCCAAGCTGCAGTGTGTCCTGCAGGGACTGTAGTTCAGACACTGTTTGTCCCAAATCCTCTTTAGCAGGGCTCATTTCTATATGTCATAGCAGTCATATAACTGTAATGAGTAGGAGAGAATTGATCTAGCTACAGCTCAGGCAAGTTAAGATTCATTATCTACCAAGACCACATGAGGTATTACCAACTAGAAGTTTCCACATGGTTTGTGTCAACTGAAAAAGTTCTTGCTGATATATGATGTATTTTCTTCTACTTCTGTCACCCATTTTAAAGTAGCATCAAAACCAATATATAATTATTTTCCCTGTCCCATATTCATCAGTAATGTCTGACAATGAAAATCAAGACACCATTCAAAGAAAATTAAGATTAAACTTCACTTTGCATGCCACGGTGGCACCACTAACTCTATTTTCCCCAAATACAGTGGTGACTTTGCAATTGCAAAAGGCAGAATTAAAAGGATGAGAACAAAATGCCCCCATATCATCTACCTTCCCTCTTTTGAGAGTAATAAAAATCTCAGCTGGCATTGCCAGTGCTTAAGAAAACACCCATCATCTCATACAGTCTTGTAAGGATCTGCCTGGTGCAGAAAATCGCAACCATTGAACCCTCTTTACTGGGCTGTTAGTGAAAAGACATCTGGCTTGGAACTTAAGGCACAAGTTAGTTATTTCTTCATACTTATAACAAGAGGAAGACAATTTTGATTTGTTATGGAGGGCTAATCCAAAAACACTTCTGAGACAGCCTGTTGGTTGCTGATGCAGGACCCTCTATCTCACAGCTATGGAAAGGAGGGCAGAGAAGAAGGCTGGACATGTCCACCTAGAAGAATCATTTCCATGAGGTGTGTTTGAGATCTGGTGGAAATTAGATACCTGTGTGGTGGTCTGAACTATCTTCCAGTACCTGGGTTCCATATGAACAGGACCCAAAACTGTGCTCCTCTTTTCTAAGCAAATGATAGGATTTGCAATCGTGACTGAATCAACAGCATTCAAATCACACCATGAGTTTCCTCCTCTCACCCTGCCCTAGAGCTGCCTGGGGTGCTCAGAAGCAGCCTGCTTTGGTCCCCAAAGACAAATCCTGATGCTACCAGACATATAATCAACTCAGAAAAAAACCACCTTAATTACAAAAGACACAGCCTCTGTCAGACCTTTTAAGGGAAGGGCGTAGAGAGAGTTAATAATTTTTTCTTGTGCTGTCCCCACTTATCCTTATTGCCTGGTGCCCTAATTCCACTGCTCTTGTTCTTCCTGCTAAAGCCAGTCACTCTGGAGGGCCTGTGACAATAGCAGGAGGCTGCTCCTCAGGAAGGAGGTGTGGGAGCCAAAAGGAGATAAGTAGATTTGACAGAGCCAAGCTCACACAGAATTTTCTTCCACTTGACTGTCTCCCTCCTGTGCTGATGAGGTGGTCCTTAAAAAAGGGCACAATGGAAAAGAAGAAACCTGAAGTCAGGCTGTAGAGCAAAGGTGCTGTGGTGTCGGTGGGCAGGAATGCTGCTGCCACTCAAATGGCTCCTGTTGCCCTCCATTCAGCATGGTGAGCAGGAGAGGGGTGCTTTCAGAAGTCATCTCCCACCACCTTGCCTGAGGCTCCGGTGGGCAGCACCTGGTAGAGCACTGTTCTAGAGATGGAGGGTACCCAAGGGTGTCCTTCTGCAGCAACCAAAGCACAATTGCTAGTGGTAGTTGGGCTAAACTTCACTCAAGCTCATCTACACAAACTGGTTTAGAAAGCCCCAGTTTAGGTCGGGTGCAGCAGCAGTTGCTGGAGAAGACAGCCGCTCACTCTGCCCAGATTCTCCTTGCCCTACATGTCTGGGAGGGATCAAACAATGACCACCCATGGTGGTCACACCACTAACTCCCCTTCTGCAACACATACTTCCCTCAAAAAAGTGGAACCTACTTTCTCACCTCCACTAACACCCCTTGGGTGTGGGGAGGTGGAGTAGCACCGAGGGGCAGGTCGGGGCACAACCTCTGCACGTCTAGACAGCCGTTGTGAATCCAACCTGAAAACTCATAAGGCTTGGAGAGCACTTTGGAGAAATAATTGAAAGGTGGTCTTGATCCTGCTCCTCATAGTTGAGTACTAGTCTGCCAGGCTCAGCACTGAAGCTGAGCTCCCTTCATGGTCCCCCCAGGGACATGCAGGCACTGACAGCCCTTTCAGACACTTCAGTCCTACTACATTAGCATGTCCCCTTTAGCTCCAGCTTAATGTATTCGTGTCACTGATATGTTTTTGGTTTCCTACAACTTTCTGTCACAGCTTCTGGTGTTTTTCTGTTTGTTCTACAGCGCAGTTCTAGGTTAAGGCGGGGGGGGGGGGGGGGGGGGGTTGTGTTTCCCGAATAAAAAAAAAAAAAAAAAAAACACAAAAGAAAACACCCAGAAAAAAAACGAAGGAAGAGCGACCCAAACAAAACAAGAGGGGAGAAAAAAAGCC
>JAAGNO010029637.1:0-11452 GCA_033439905.1 Ceryle rudis
GCCTCCGTTGGACTCTTCCCAGTAGATCCCTGCCTCTCTTAAACTGGGGAGCCCAGAACTGCACACAGTATTCCAGGCGTGGTCCAACTAGGGCAGATAGATAAAGAAAGCAGATGGCTCTTCTGCTTCTTGAGGATTTGTACTTGGGTTAAGCTGGGGCAAATCAAACTGTGCACGCACGTTAGCCTTGTTGTTGAGTTGGATTAACATGGATCTGCTCTGTGGGTATGGTTCTCCAGGGCTGTGAACAGTTCCTGGCCAGCCTCATGCCATAGCGATGGGCAGTGGGAAGAGCCCATGTGCGGTCACTACGGGTGTCAGCACAGTGACAGGCCCTGCGGTACAAACTGGGGGGGAGTTCAGAGCATGTCACCCCCTTCGCGATGCCAAGGGATGAGTCTGTGTCTGAGCAATTTCCTCTGATTCATCGCTGCTTGTTGTGAGAGGCTAAAGATAGTCCTCCATAGAGAGAGCTCAATCTGAAGACTAAACTCTTGTTTTCCTTTCTCTCTGGGTGCTTTTGAGCTGCTGCTTTTCATCTTTTAGCAACCCGCACTGGCTGCTGCTTTCTCTCCTTTACCGACCCTTATCACTCTCCTCCTTGCCTTCTCTGAAGGGTTCCCTCTGAGGCACTCCCTTAATTTGCTGGTGCTGATTCCACAGTGCTGCTCACGGAAAAACCGCACCCAGTGAACCTTGTGTGAGGTTTAAGATTACTATGGGGCAACCCCCTGCATGTAAACACGAGGTACGTGTGTGGGATTTTCTCTTTTAGCATGAATTCCTCCATTAATCACGAGTCTTCCTATGATGAATCCCTGGTTCAGATGCCCTGCAGTTTTTGACTGAATATTTCATGCTGAAACTCCTGAAGGGCACGTCCTGTGATTCAGAGCTACTTGCAGGAGGGATTTAGAGGCAGAGACTTCGGGGTAAGAGTTTGTGGGCACCATGGATTCGTGCGTTGTTGGTAAGAATGTGGATAAAACTGCTTAAAGGCAATGGGCAGGGCACACTCCAGCTTAAGGCATTCAGAGTTTCAGAGAAGCTGTGGTAATTTGTGGCAGCAAAAAACTACATCCTAGTGTGCCTTTATTTGAAGCAGGGGCAGCAGGAATGTAAAGGCACTTTTCAGAGTAATACTGTTTGCCAGGCAGAGGCCCAATGTATAGATTTCCTTAAGAAATTGATTTAATTAAAGTTACACAAGTGTCTAAATGTATAGCGTGGCCCGATGTGGAGGTCCGTGTTGTATTTGGTTAGTGTTGTGGATTCAATATGGAAACTCATGCTGCTCATGCTGGTTTATTATACAAGAGTTCCACAAATAAAAGGTGCTTCCCTCAGTGAGCTGTCCTGAGTAATTATCACGAAGGCACTAATTGATTTGGCAATGTTCCCTGTTATTGCTGAGTGGTATCCAAAATTTTTCCAGTGTTTGCATTGTTGTGGCTTAAAATCTGTATGACACAACTAGGAGCCAAGTCAGCACATGTTTTCAGTCTATCTTTATAATGTGCTGCCAGGCTTTTTTTTGTTTGTTTTTCTTATTTAGAAGACAAAAGAAATAATAGTTACACAGTTACTCACAGGGGTGGGAAGGTTTCCACACTCTTGAATCTCAAGGGCTTTTTTCCCAAGCGGTCACAGCTTAGAGCTCATTGCTGTCTCACAATACTTAATTTGGTGGAGCTTTCAAGACTCCTCAAGAAAGGGAACTTCCTTCAGCTCACATTGTGTGGGGATCCAATTCTCTCCTCGTTCTGAACCATGACCTCCCCAGCAGCAGCAACTCACCAGTGGATCCACGAAAGTTTTCTGCAAAACACAACCTTGCCTTTAGGCTTCTCAATACTCTGGAAATAGAGATGTCCTTGAAGCCTTTCTAGTCCTGCCCCGGCCAAAGAAGTTAACTAGCTCCTCATGTGTGGCTGTGGAAAGAGTGAGCCTTGCTCCCTGGGCTCACCACTGTTGTTTGTCATGAAGATGGAAAGGTACTGGTCTCTGATTGCTTCAGAGACACAAATCCCCATGTACACATCAGTCATCAGCCTTTTCCAAGCCTGATGAGTGCCTTTGGCCTCCGACCTCTGGTGCATTGGGAATAAGAGGAATGTACTTGGATTTGGTGCATGCACTACAGGAAATGTGTTTCATCTCTCCAACCATTGGCTTGGCACACAGTTAAAATTTTTTTCTCTAATGAAAAGAATAACCCAGTTATGTGAAACTTCTGATACTAGAAATAAATATTTCAGGATTCATTCCACATGTCTTGTCATCTTCTGGGAGCTCTAGCAAGAATATTATTTAGCCAAGGCCTTGTTCAAAAATCCAACATCTGTGGAAATTAACTCTTGCAAGCTTTCAGTTTTATCTTAATGCCCCATATTGTTTTATACCATAGCAGGTGAAGTTGACAGAACAAATTCTGCACCTATATCTTACACTTCAGGTGGGACCTGAATTTACACTTGATCACACTGGTATCAGAACTGGCCCTGCCTTAACGGCCAACTGTGGTCAAGTGCATTAATCTTACTATTGCTCTTGACAATCCCGATATAAATCTTGATGTTTTGGGGTTGGTTTTTTTTGAGTTTAAGTGCTGTCTCTCACACTGTAACCTGGAGAATATCTCATAGCTGTCTCCCTTTCCATCTCCCTTTCATCCGTCTCCCTTTTATCCTCTTCTCCTTTTCTCCTTTTTTCCACTTCCTCTTTTTCTCCATTTCTCTTGACACTGCAGATTTTTTGGGGGGAAAACCAAACTGTTGGACTACAGAGTGTCAAAGCAATATTAGTTTCCCTGTCTCTTCTTTTCTATAGTGGGATACTCATTAAGGCTGAAAAATTAAGCTCTTCTATCTTTGTTTTACCTCATGGAATAAACAAGGAAGAACTTCAGGTTGACTGCCAAACAGTTGCCATCCATCCAAGTACCAGCACAAGCACATCTTAGATGTTTCTATGAGTAGCTTTTGGCATTTACATGTTAAAAAGTTATTCCTTAATATTTCAATATTACCGTCTTATTGCAGCTTGCAGTGAGGGTGGCACTACCATTGCTTCATGGTCAGATTTTTATTTTCTGAGCAAGAGGCAAGGATATTCAGGAAGTCCTGGCAGCACATCCAAAAATGGTTAGGTCTTTAATAAAAACAACCCTTTTATCTCTTTTATCCTGTTATGTCAAATGACAGTGACTAGGAGTGGATTCGCACTCACCCTGTGTTCATGTTACAGATAGAAGAATTATGGCATAACATGTAGCAAGCCACGGTAATGCTGGAAATCCGGCCAAGTCCAACTGAATTTGAGTTCTTTAAACTGTGTTGGGTCCCAGAGGAGAGGTTAAACTGGAGCATTATCTTAACTTGTTAGACAGAGTTGAGCAGTGAAGCAGACAGAGCATTCTGCTTTGGAAAAAAGCCATATATTCCCATGACTAATAAAAACAAAAGAGGGCAGGGGTAAAAGGGGCAATTAGGACATGGGAAAATGTCTCATTTCAGAGGGCAAGGCTTCGCTTTTACCTAGTTCAGTGTCGTGACCTCGATGCAAATTCCGCTGTATGCTGACAAATCTCAACATTTGCCTCACCTGAAGTGATCCTATCCCTAACACCATGTACATTTCAATGGGACATCTCCATGAAATTGTTCAGGGTTCAGCAGTAATAAGAAACCCCAAGCACTTACTTCACAATCTTGTGTTTTTGAAGTCGTGCTTGATCAGGGTATTTAGGTGGGTTTTTGTTATGGGTACGGTTGGACTCGGTGATGTAGGAGGTCCTTTCCAACCCTGAATATTCTGTGATTCTGTAATCTTTGTTCATTTTAAAGAAGTAAAAGAAGGGGCTTCTCTCAGCCCAAGAGGTCTTTCGGTACTGGTGATTCACACTTCTTGTGAGAAGTGCTCACTTCAGAAACTGTGAGGTGCCTGATGAGTAATGAAGAGGATTTTCTAACAGCTTCTAGGTAAGACTGCTGGAGCCTCAATCTGCGTGCCTCATCGGGGAGCCTTTCTAGTGAGCAGCGTGTTTATTGTGATAGCTCAATGAAACACAGCCGATGGAAAGAGTACAGTTTGCTAGGGCAGTCATTTGCATCAAGCTTGCCATACTGTCGCTCTTCTCTGAGGTCTTTAATGATCACTTGGCACACGGGGTCCAGCAGCCACTGAAGAAGAACGGGAACCATAATCTTCTTTACCTATAGAGGTAGGTAGCAACTGGATTGATACAACTCTTCCTCAGCTTACTGGCATGAGCTTTTACACTGCCTGAGCCTGAGCCATTAGTTGCTTAAGTCTATCAGGGAGCCAGAGAAAGGAAGACTCCGTGTGGGGGGTTGTTCCTGCCACCTTTGATAGTGATACCATACTGAGTAGTAGATAAGCCATTTAACAGGTAAGGGAGACAGCCCTATATATTTACAGTCGTGAAACTGATGGAATCCATACAATTGTAAAAGAGTTGATGCAGGTTTTCAGTTCAGATTATTCAACTGGTACAGTCATGTAGCATCTCCTGGATTTACAGTATACAGGAGTTTCTGGTCTATAACCAACAGAACTGACCTCCTTTTAATGCTGGCAACGTGGGAATCGTTGTTTCCAGGAGGTTTAGGTCATTCATATTAAATGCTTTGACATCTTACATGAAAAGCTTGGTGGGACTGCAGAAATGCATCATACTGTGGTGCCGTGTCCTTAGTGTTACTGACAGGCAATCATCCCGTCTGTCCTGTAACCCTGGGGCTCATAGCTTTGTTAAAATGATATATATGTAAAACTCTCTCTATGTATATCACTGTAGATCCTGCCAGTATTCTGATTCCACACTTCATTAAATGCCTCTCCTTTCAGCAGGACCTGAACATTGCCCCTAGTGAGCTGGAGTCACCAGCACAAGGGATTTGTGAAATGCAACCTGGAGTCTCTATGAGCTTGACTCCCAGTGTTTACTGAGACCCAGGTGCAGTGCCAGGCTTCTCCAAATCGGCTCTTGTTAATTTTATACAAAGCTAAATTTATTTTAAATGTCATTATATTTATGTTATACACTAATATCGACATGTGGTCCTGCAGGGGAAGCTGTAATAGTATGTTCACCTGTGCTGTAGAAAATACCACGTGCAATTTCCCCCCTTTCCTGATGTTCATGCTCAGTGAAGTATGTGATTAGAAAAAGTCTTTTTCAGTTGAACCTGTAGAACCTGTTTCAGTGCTGTTGGGTGTTAGCGACATCATCTTCCTTTCCTTGAATACACAATGTGTGTGCTGGGAGCACAAATCAAGCTGCTTTGTGAAGTGTCTCTGAAAGGTAAAGTTTAAGCTTTCTGGCCAAGCTAGACAAGTCTCATTAGGGGGAACCTCTGGAGAAATTCTTGAAGCGCTGGGTTCCCTTTATTTACTGATAAATATTTGCAGATACTCATTTCTTGCTCCACAGTTTCTCAGTATTGTTTCTTCAGGAGGACAGGCATCTCAGCTGTCGTAGAGAGGATGCTGTGGTAGAAGCAGCTTCCCTGCTCTTTGATGTCTTTAAATTCTATTCTGGATTAAGAATTACACTGCTGAGCTCGGCAGGATGTATGGCACAGTCACACTGATCTGATATGCCAATTGCTGGCCCTGCAGTCGCCTTCCTTGCGTGGGATGGAGAGGTTGGGAGTACTGGGGCAGAACTGGAGAAATGGGGCTCGTGCTAAGGCCAGCTTCTGGAGATGTGCAGTTTGCAACCGCAGGGACTGAGGATACGATGCCTGACAAACACCAGATGGCATTTATATCCACCTCCCCAAATGAATTTGCCGCAATGAGGAGGGCAGGTGAAATAAAGAAGATGATGAAAGATGAGACATGACTTGGAATTTGAAAAGAATTGCAGATTTATTAGTGAAATGTGCAGTGATAAACGTATATATGTGAAAATTTCCATGTCCCCAAAGTCCTGCAGATGTACAAGCTGGCATGTGGCTTTCAGCCTGTAGGACACCCAGAGACCATCTATAAAACTTGCCCTTGCCTGATCACATTATACTTATAAGCCTTGTTTAATGTGGTCAGACATCAGAGAACTTGAAATCTTTTAAAGAAAAAGTTTTGTTCTTCCATTTTCTGGCATAAATTTATAAAATCCTAGTGTTTTATTCACAGGGAGGGCAAAGAAAAAGCAGTGTTCTGTGGTTTATTCAGTGACAGCAAGTATTCGAAGTAATGCACTCGTGTGTGGTTCTGGTAGTTCTAGTTCAGGTGTGATGTCTCCTGGTACATGAGCCAGTGTGCGGCCACTCCTCTGAACAGTGACACAGGAGTCTCTGGGAAGTGGGTGGGCGATGCCAGAGTAAATGTCTCTTATGTGAGGCAGCTGTAATTACTTCTGGAAACTCGTGCCCAGTCAGACCAGTGCAGAGCAAAGTGATAGAAAGGAAGCACTTGACTAAAATGTCATGTTGGCCATTCGAGCTGTTCATTTTTTTCTTCTTTGCAATATAATAGGGTTGTTTATACTCCCAAGTCAGCGGAGATTGGAGTGTGATGGAGACCAGGAACATCTGATCTGCCTGCTCAGCTTTGTCTTGTGCTATCATGGTTTGTAGACGAGAAGTTTCAGAATGGTGTTTGTGCATCACTTTTAATCTTACCCAAAGGTTTTTCACATATTTCTGTCCTGCCAGGGTTCTTATCCTGATGGGGCATGATGTGGTTTAGTCATGTCTTAACAGTGAAGCCAGAGTAAATGGAAGCTTAGGGTGTAGCCAGCTCTTTATACCCTGTCTGTTTTGTACTGTTAATGAGTAGAGCCTGGATAAGTGTCCCGGCTGCTGACGCCACTTCTCTTGGCTCACAATGTTGCTCCAAACACTGTCGGTGTCTCCATTTAGTCAAATGAACCCAATGACACCCTCTACCCCATCCCAAAAAGGGGAATCAGGAAAAGGAAAGGAAACCCAGGGGTTGAAATTGACACTAATTTAATAAAATAATAATAACCACCGCTAATACTAATATATACTAATAAATACTAATACTAATAGAATCACAGAATGGTAGGGGGTGGAAGGGACCTCTGGAGATCATCGAGTCCAACCCCCCTGCCAGAGCAGGGTCACCCGGGGCAGGCCAATACTAATGCTAATATAAAGTACAAAGTTATCTTCTGCCCATGTAGTGGTTGTGAGCTGTGCTCCCAGCAGTGAATGCTGGATGTCAAGCACTGTGGGCACCACAGCTCCAGCAAAAGCAGAGTGGTCACAACAAACAGGAGGTCAGCCTTGGGAGCAAAATGATGGGCAAGACCCTCCTGGGATGGCGACCATTGAGGAAAAGAGGCCATCCCCAGCACAATTTCCAGTTTATAGTGAGCGTGATGTTTGTGGTAAGGAACAATTCTTTTGGCCAGCTTGGGTCAGATGTCCTGGCTTTCACTCCAGAAGGAGTGCTTTAGCACCTGGCTGACTCCAGGAGGCTAAAGACTGTGACCACTGTGGAGACCTGCACACCATGGCTGGCCACAAACAAAACCAAAGTGTGTTATCAGCTTTGTTCTCACTCAATCGGGTGCTGCAGCTTTCCCGAATAGAAGATGGATTCTCTGATTCTAACCAAGTGAAACTAGGGCAGTTGGCAATGATCATGTGAATTTTGGGGACTATTGTCACTTGTGTCAATAGGATTAATGGTTTCCCCTGTAAGTGGCATCCTGCCCACACAAGTAAACACAAGAGAACACCCAGAGCTTTCCTGCCTGCTGCCACTCGTTTGCTCTGTGCATGGAGCAGAACATGCAGGGTCAGTGGCTGGGCCATGTTGACGTACCTTGCCTGCCTCATAGGTGTATCTCTTAGAAGGAGCTCTCAGTAGTTTGACAAATGCATCTTCTATCCCTTTCTCCTGTTGCCCTGTAAATCACCAGGGCAGTCGCTGTTTTGGGGCTCATAAAAGTGTCTCCTTCTCCTGTTTGTTCAATTGTTTCTCTTCACTGAGCTCGTCTCCAAGCAAGCCACGGGCCCAGGGTGCACATCTGTTTTCTCCTGTTAGATTGCTGCTTCTGCTGCTCTGCTTCTCCTTGGCAGATACCCTGACATTCCTGTGGACTTTGACTGCAGAACTCTAAGGAAGACAATCAACACCTTGAAAAGGGGCAAACTTCCTAACAGCTAAGTAGTAAGGAAATGGTCTACTAGGCATTTTGGGTGGCTTCACAAGAAAATGTGAACCTCTTCTAACCCACATAAATGCTCTAACTTGGAACTTTTTCATAATTAAAGCCAAGAAAGGAACCAAAGCACTGGCTATTTAAATAAGGGATGTCCAAGTACACTTGCAGGGTGTGTCTGGCACGACAGGTCAGTTCATCTGTCCCAACAGGTTGTCCCAACAGCTGCCTGCTATCACCATTCTGGTTCTGAGCAGGTTTTCTGGCAGTCTTCTGTCAGGTGATGGGCTGGGAAAGTGGGTGGCTGTGAGCAAACTACTGCAAGAGCAGCTTCTCCATCTCTGAGGAGACAGAATGGATGGAGATGGACAAATTAATGTTGTTGTCAAATGATTCGTTCCTGTCATGATCTCTTGAAGGGTCTCTTAGGCACAGTTAAGGAGCACAACACACTGTGTGTGCAGGACAGTCTTTCTGGACATTCCCAGTACGTCCAGTTACTCGTAGTCATAATAGTTCTAGGACAGAAGGCACGTGTTTGACTCACTACAGTGTAAGAGCTCGTACTTTGAAGAGCTGATGTAGTTCTAATTTAAATACACAAGTTCACTCTCCCGTATATTTACTGATTCCTTTATTTGACTTTCTATATTTTACAGCAAAAGGCTTTGAATACTGATTTTCCAAAGAGGCATCAAGATTCAGGTCTCTATGTTTTAAAAATCATCTTGAAATTAAATGAAGGAAGTTGCTTTTGGCATCATGCTATTTGAAATCGCTTCCTTCTTTGTGAAGAGGGAAGGTAAGAGTGGCCACAGTGGCCAGATGGATCTGTAATCCATTCTGTTTAGCTCAATATCCTTTCTTTGTAAGTGATCAAAATAAGATGTCCAGGAAAAAAAAATGTATAAAAATATAGCAAACATCTAGTGAGGCTTCGCCCGAGCATTCTGTCAGCTGCCAACAGTTTGTAGCTCAGGCTCTTCTTCAGTGAGAATAAATAGAGTCCTTAAATATAGGGCTGGTTATCAAGAGCTGGGGTGGCAGTAGCTTTTGACTATCTTGTGACTGGTATGTTTGTTTCCAGCAGCAGAGCTGTGTCGGGGCTGTAGGGTTAATGAGCTGCTGAAGCAAGGGGCATGGGATCCTGAAGCCCTAACTCCTGATTCTGGCTTGGTCTCCTTTATTGTCAAGAGCAAATCACATAGTGTCTCTGAGCTCCCTTTCTCTGTGTGATAAGGGGAGTACTGACCTAGGGATGGCATGAAGTGTGGTGTGAAGATGCTTGATATGTTACAGGATGTCTCATTCAGTCCAAAAATAGATTTGTAACAGTAGGATTCAGAGTCCATCCCCTCTGCTTTGCTTCTGCATAGTTATTCCTTTAAGTCATCCAGGAAAGGAAACATTTCTTTATATTCTTCCAGTGTGCATGAACAGCACTTTCCACTTAAGGAAAATACTTTAAAAATGAGTTCTGCTGCTGACACTTCATGATCTATTAACTGTTACTTGATATTATCAGTGTATTTCACTGATTGTTTCACTGATCTTCTAATGAAGAGCTATTAAGAGTTTTACTCCACAGGAATTCAGACAAAAGACTTTGTGATTATATTTATTCTTCTTTTTTTTCCCCATTCATACACCGAATGGAGTGCTTTGTCATTGCTGTTGTGTATGTTAACTACAGCCCAACTCTTTCTCTGTCTTTTGTGTTTGCCAGTTTTTTACAACATTCACTTTTTAATTAGAGCTCCATTAATTCAATGGAGCAAGGAGGTAAACCAGCACACAGACTACTGATGAATAATTTAAACCCATGTTCAAGTGCATTAGACCCACATGCTGCCTGGTTACTTCTGTCCTCAGTGGCCTTCCTAAATTGTGCTACAGAAGAGCAGTCGTGTCATAGAATGGCTTGTGGTGGAAGGGACCTTAAAGCTCATCCAGTGCCAACCCCCCTGCCAATGGCAGGGATGCCTCCCACTAGAGCAGGTTGCTCAGAGCCCCATCCAGCCTGGCCTTGAACACTTCCAGGGATAAGGAGTCCACAACTTCCCTGGGCAACCTGTTCCAGTGTCTCACCACCCTCATAGTAAAGAACTTCTTCCCGATGTCTAATCTAAATCTACCCTGCTGTAGCTTAAATACATTGCCCCTCATCCTATCACCACATGCCCTTATAAGAAGTCCCTGCATCTTTCCTCAACATCTTCTGTGGCAGCACCACAAGGGAACAGCAGGTACGGCAGTTGAGATGCATCTTTTGCCTCCACGGGGCAGAGTTCTCCTGCCCTCTCCAGCCATTATCTATGCTTTATGTCTGGAGGTGACCACACAACTGTACACTGGAGTGGTCTGGACAAAGCAGTTCAAGGCACGCTGGTATTTTAAATTTTGCATAGATCTTCAGGAAGCTGGGGGTTGGACTCAATGATCTCCTGTGGTCCCTTCCAACCCCTAACATTCTATGAAGTTTACCTTCATCTCCTTTTTTCACTTAGTTTACCACCTTCAAGTCATCTGACCCTGTAAATAAATTGGCAATCTTGTCAAAGCAGTGGACACTGACAGTTTTGAGCTGCGGAAAAAAGGATGCCCATAGGTTCAAGTTTAGGGTTCTCTTACAAAAATAACCAAAAATCTCTGTCGTTAATCTCTGCACTGTAAATTTTACTGCTAAAAATGGGGCTGAGACACTCTGGATTAATTTAAACTTATGTCCTCCTTTAGTAAATTGTTGGGACAATGCTTCTTAAACCTCTTAAAGTTCAAGTCTTTCAAAAGCTGCTAAAGTAATTCAGCATTCCACATCTACCTAGGCTTGTTGTGTGACCAAGCCTTTAGTGAAACAGCTTCTATGTTCCCATGAAAGAGAAATGGTAAAGCAGTGGGCAGGTATAGGTAAATCGGGAGCTTCTCCAGTGTTGTTCAGGAATTTTTTATGTTACTGTTATTAAAAACCTGATCAGTACTCCTGAACTAATGGAGCTGCCTAGTTCATTGAGAAGGGTACCTTAAAACTGTGTTTATCTTGGCCTCTCTAGAGATTTGCTACAGAGAACTGCTTAACCCTCCCTGATCAGTATCTGAAGGGGGCTACAAGAAAGCTGGGGAGGGACTTTTTAGGCTGTCGGGCAGTGACAGGACTGGAGGGAATGGATTTAAACTAGAGATAGGTAGATTCAGATGGGACATTAGGAAGAATTTCTTCACCGTGAGGGTGGTGAGACACTGGAACAGGTGAGACACTGGAACAGGCGAGACACTGGAACAGGTTGCCCA
>JAAGNO010029637.1:18266-50529 GCA_033439905.1 Ceryle rudis
GCACTGATGCAGTTCTTGTGCCTATAGTGAAGATGTTAAAATCCCTGTAAGTAGCCCTTCTACTTTCTGTTCTGTGCGATGAGAAGTGGAAACGGTGAGCAAAAAAGGTCTCTGCAAAGGGCACAGCTTCACACAGCGTTGCTAGCTAAATTTTTCTTGAAAGTTGTTATTTTTTACAAATTGCATGTTATTTTAGCTCTTCTTCTTCTAAAAGCTCATTGACAAGATTTCTCAACCACTGTGGAAAATGAGCAGAACTGTTGGCGCTGGAATATCTCATGTCACCTAGTGAGGCTAAATTCCTGTAAGGTCTGAGGATGCAAAGTTGTGCTGGATTCACTTCACTTCCCGAACTCCTGAGCAAGACCTGGCCTGCCCTGTCCCGTGTCTGAGAACCGTCCTTCCCATGTTCCTCATTTTACTGCTGACTCCAGATCCGATGCAGTCTGCTGGGAAATGCTGCCTTTGGTCAATTGAGTTTCTGTTTGTGTAACATAAGCAAGAGTCCAGAGGCCAAATTAACACCCTTCAGGGCAACTGTGGAAGAAGCATCTACTAAAGGTCAGTAGGGGCAGTTGGGGAGAAGTCCTCATATATTTTATACATATGAAGTGGTACAGACTAGTAGTTAACCTCAAGATGAAGGGCAAAGACAATAAAAGGAGGAAAAAAACCTCACAGAATCACAGAATGTTCGGGGTTGGAAGGCACTTCTGGAGATCATCGAGTCCAACCTCCCTGCCAGAGCAGGGTCACCCAGGGCAGGTCACACAGGAACAGATCCAGGTGGGTTTGGAATGTCTTCAGAGAAAGAGACTCCACAACCTCCCTGGGCAGCCTGTAAACTTGTCTATCAAAGGCCAGGCTGACTTTGTAGCAAAGCTTTTAATTAAAGCTATCAAGAACATGCAGTTAGTAATGGCAAGTCAGACTGAGCCATAGGAAAGGACAAAGCTTTTCTTATTCATATCTCATGACAGGGGTGCATTTTTAACCGAGTGTCCCGCAGAGCCCCTAAACTCATCCCAACAATGCAAAATAAAGTACTACACTTTTCTTCCAGTTTGTTCTTTCTTCCTACTTATTTTTTCCCCTCGATTCCCGTATCACTTCTACCTTCTCCTTGAGGCCATTCCTCCTTAAAAAGCAGTCGGAGAGAGTCTACTAATGTGTTAGCTGCATTTCTGTTCTGTCAGCCCTGCGAGTTCCCAGCTGATGTGTGGGTGTACCTTTTAGTCACATCTCTTTCCTCACTGCCCTTGAGGTTTTCTCCTCAGCCTGCGTGAGAAGACCTCAACCCTCAGAGAGACATTAGACTCAACAAAGAAATTAAAAGATAAAACTAATGAGCAGGGGCTGAGATGGTTGAATTCCTGGCTCTGCCGCAGTCGTGCTGGTATGACTTGAGCGAGTCATTTATTCTGAATCTGTAAAATGAAGATAGGACTTCCTTCTTCTCCCTGATTCCCTTTATCTTGCCTAATTAGACTATAAATGCTACGGGGTGGACTCTCTCACCATGTTTATCCAGCACTTACCACAATTAGGTCATGGGCTTTGAAGCATCTAGGAACTCAGCAGTAGGATGTGCCAGAGGAAGAGCGTTTGGTGTAGTAATATTGGAACAGGGCTGATAAAAAGGAGCAGCATTTCCACAGAAATATTAGTTCAGAAACAAATAACCTAATCAGGAGGGAGATGCAGTGGCTGAGTGTATTGGGCAATTTGTGATGATGTTTCCAGTGATGGCAGAAGAAGTTCAAGAAAGACAGGATTTTGTATCCGTCACTGCCTTGTGTCTCCCAGGCACATAGGCCCTTTCCTTCAAAGTGCTCTTTTAATTAACAGTCTGAATTATAATTGTCTGCAGACTGATTTTCTTGATTAAACAAAGAAAGCATTTGGTTCTAAAAATGGACTGAGATGATAAGCCAAAAAAGCCACGTACCTCATGGCTTTATGCTTGACTTCAGCTTCATTTCAGCCCCGTGCTTGGAACACTGACTTGCTGCTCACTGCGGGAACATCAGTGGATGTCTTGTGGCTACACCTGCACACACGCACCTAGGATTTCACTTTTTTTCTTTAGTGGAGTCTTTTTTCCCATAGCTTTCTTCTGCAGAGGAGCTGCTGTCTCTCTACTCCTCCCATGCAGCATTCCTTCTAGAATTTCTCAGTGGTACTCAAGGAAACAGAATGGCTTCTGAAAATAAAAAGTTTTAAAAAGGTAAATACGTCAGTGCTAAAGTGATTGCAGCAAGTTGACAGTGGAAGAACAAACCACCGCAGCACTCTCTGCCTGGTCTTCTAGAGCAGAAGTCTCCACTGCCTTCACCAGGAATCCTAAAGGTTCCCACTCAGCAAAGTGTTCAAACATGTCCTCAACCACTCTGAACAGAAACTACCTGTGAGCACTGTGTTCGTTTAGCAGAGAGTAGCAGACCAAAATGATCTTTCAGAGCGTGTACACACTTCCACTGGTAGAAGGGCATTAGTGCGTGAAGCCCCCCAGCTGCATAGCACAAGAGTTCAGCGTGGGCCCTGCCTTTGCAGGGTGATTCCCATAGATTCTGGGGGGACTTCTGGTCTGTGCAGAGCTGAGCGTTGCTTCTGCCAGACAGTTTCAACCTCATGTAAGTGCATCTGCCTTAAGAGAGAGATTAATGGTAAAATTTAGACAGAGGCAGATGTGCATTTGCCTCCACGATTCTGAAGGAAGAACTTCCCTGTGGCTGAACGAGTTTTTCTATTTTAGTACAAAAAGTGTTTTCACTGAGGCTCAGTCCCCTGTTCCTTGGGAGCAGTGATGGTACCTGCTCATACCTCTTCACTCTGTCTTCAACATGAACACAATAACTTCGGATGTTTTTTCTTCTGGGGCAGTCCTGAGCTTTTCTGTTAAAAGAAAAAAAGAATAGAGGAAGAGTATGAGAGATGGAGGAAGAGTATTGACTTGGTATCACAAGGCAAGTAAAATACATCCCTGTTTTCCTGAAAAGATAATCAGAAATCTAATTATGTAAATGTTCCACGTGTTGAAAGCAGAAATAAACCAAAGTGAGAGATTCCCTCCTGAATTTGCCAGCAGAGGGAGTATTGCGATGCCATCAGTGCAGAGCTTCAAAGAGCACGGAAGTTGTTTTAGGCTCAAATTCAGCTGTTCACATTCCAAATTTTATTTTACGCAGTATATTCTTGTGTTGACCAAAAAAATGATCTTTTTATATTTCAGAACAATGTCAATATTCATTATCGAGACAGTTCATACTTTACATTTCAAGAGTGAACCTCACAGTGCTTTGGCTAAGATGTAGGACGTCTTTTGATCAAATAAGCTGTCAGTTTTTAATGTGCTCGTGAGATTAGATGTACAAATATTTTCATAATAGTTGTGTCTGATATTGCTGCATTGATAAAAATACCTTTCTGATGCAAAGTGCAGTTTGTAAACCTTAATGGAAGAAATAATCCACAAATACAAGATGCAGGCAGCCGTGAACTTCTGAGTTTTGTGCAGTCATATTGTACAATTGACATATCTTCTGTGTTTATCTTCTACTTAACACAACAAATCTTTATGCCTCTTTGCTGCCTCACCTCTCCATCTGCTGGGCAGTCCTTATCTGGCTGGAATGAAAGCTGTACTGAGGAATTTGCTGGTGAGGTGTTTGACCTGCAGCACAGTAAGGCACTGGAATGCAGCCTGTGTTTATGACTGGTGGTATGTATGACCAAGCACCTCTAGATGGCACCCAGATTACACATCGGTACGAGAAACTACTACACCTTGACCAACGTGTTTTATCTTGGCCAACGTTTCTGCTAAGCTGTATGTGGTAGGAGGAACGTTAATGTCAGAGGAGGAAGATAATGTTTTTTGGCTTTGGGCTAGAAAAGTGGTTTTGTGTTGGAACTGGCTTGGTGAAAGGAATCAGAGAAGCTGTGTGGAGTGCAGCAGGCCCCCTGCTTGTGGCATTTTTTTACTGGTGCAATCCTGTACTTACCAAGTGTCATAAAACAACACCATGGTGGAGGCCCAGATTTAACCAGGGCCAAGTTATTGGGCTGTAGCGTTGAAGCCCTCACTGAACAGAAACAACACGGTCACTCAGGCTGGCAGGAGGGGGAAACACACTGAGTTTTTGGTAGTTACAATGCTGTTAGGATGTTTAGGTATTTCACTGATCCCGTGTATTGTTTTGCCATTGGTTCCAACCCCTTCTGCCTCTTGCCTTCATCTGGCACTTACCACCTTGAGTGCTGGGAGCTGCCAGAGCCTCGTGCAATTGCTCACATAGTCCTGCTGGTTTTGGAATTGCTTAACCATCCTTATGCAGAGGATGTCTGCATGCTTTTTTTCCTCATGCCACTGGTTGTTAGTGCAGTGCAAGCTCTCACAAATCAACAGAACTGGCTTTGAGATCTTTCTCAGCAGAAAAGTAACGGCACCGTTGAGGAACAATAAAAAGCTCATCCATCTCTTGAGGAAAAGGGAGATCATAGAATCAGAGAATCATAGGATTGTTGAGATATGTTGAATTAGGGACTTTATAGATGAATGGTTCTCCATATAAAAATGGCACCATCTGCATGTTGTTTGCCCTCCTGGGACTTGCTCCCTGGTCACCATGGAAAATTCAGTGAGCTCATGAATTTCAGGCTTACTAAAGGTCAGCTCTAAGCCTCTCTTGAAGGCTCTGATAGACAGAGCAGGAACTTCATCTTGTGTGTCCTCTTCCTCCTCAGGGGAACTCCATCCCAGGCTGATCTGGCAGAGATGCCCTACCAGGCTGATCCTGACACCAGCTCTTCCCATTAGCAGCACTGGGACACGTGTTCAGTCCTGGGGCCAATCCAGGAATGCTGGTTGACGTTAATTGGTGCCCTTCATTCCTAGAATTTGTTCCCTTGTTTCCCACAAGGTATGGAGGCAACTGCGGGTCCTCTGCTGCTTCTTTAATTGCATCATTTTGTATAATACCCATTAAAAGGAAATAATGAATTTGGGAGGGGTCACAGTACAAATACCCTGACATGGCTGTATCCGGATGGACCAGCAGGGATCTCTGCCCTAATACTTTTATAATTTAATTCATAATTATCTTTGGGGACAGTTGGGCATCTTCATTACTCTACTTCTACTTGCCTGACTGGTTTTTATCTTCGTTTATTGCCATCTGTAAATGTGTGTTGCAAGCACTGTTGAAGAGGCAGCGCTGTTAGTGCCGAGCAGCTGCTGCCGGAGCCAACTGCTCACAGGTTGTGCTGCTCGGTCATCGTGGGAAATGCTGGTCTCGCTGGGCTGTGCTGCTTTAATGCTGGTCGTTTCTGTCCTGGCGATGCTGGGGTTTGACATTATTAAAGGACCTCGTTACGTGTGTCACTGATTGCACACAGTGAAGGACGCGTTGTTCTGCTGGTTTCGTGACTCGTGGTGCCATCATAGTGCAATTTGCTCAGGTTAATAGTGTGAAAGGGATTTTTGGACTTGTTTTGAAGCACTGAATCCTCCCCATCCATCCCCCATTCAATTTGTATTTTCCTTCTTCTGTCAAATACCAGTGTTCTTATGGAGACTCCCTTTTGGAAATAACCCCGGTGCCTGTCTTTTTCCAATTTACCCTCTGTGTTTTGGTGTCTAGAGTCAGAAACCCTGTGATGTATCCTTTGATGTGGTTTGGAATTGGCTTCCCATACAAGGGAACACACACACTTCTTCTGTCACAAAGCACCCTGGTGACGTGCAACTCAGGCTGATGGATCTCGTGTTCTTGTTTGATGGCTGCCATTCACTTGTGGGGCATGTGGGTTTGGGTTTTGTTGGGGTTTTTGTTGTTGTTGTTGTTGTTGTGTTGTGTTTTGTTTTGGTTTAAATATCTTTCATTGTTTATTATCTCAGTTTTCAGATTTTGAAATGTGCTAAATATCCTTTGTTGGGTACATTTGCAGAACTTCTGACAGTAGCTGTACTTAAAGCTGACAGACAGCAAGTACTATTTTTACCTCAGGAAAGCTTGCTGTGGTTTCATTTTCTGCTTCAAACTCAAGAAATAGCCAGATTTCTTTCTGATGGTTACAGAAAAGAAGACTGAGACTCTCCCAGGGTAGCTTGTCTGGGACAGAGATGTTTCCTAATATTGAGAGTATGATTTTGATCTTTCTGCTCTCAGCTGCTGATTTGGATGTGCTGGGATAACTGATAGACGTAGTGTAATAAACTGGTATAAACCTGTAAAATGAGATCAAGGAATTCTTTCACCTTTGGTTCCGGCTCTGGTATGGGTAGTATCCAGTTATTCAAGTGCCAAATTGTTCTGCATATATTTATGTCACATTTGTGGAATTTGGACAGTAACAATTACTTCTCGACTTTGTCACAGAAACCTCCTCCTCAGATTTGAAGACGGATTCATTAGAGCTTTGAGATCTATTGGCAGGGGATAATTTCCATTTGACTTACTTGATTATTTAATGTGTCTTGGTACTGGGCTATGAAACATATGGTCAAAAGTCATATTTTGGCCTCTGCATCATTACATATTAAAATGAAGAAAAAAGATATTAATTAATAACAAGAAATAAGAAAGACTTCAGATCCACCAATAAGTAAAATATCAAGTATAACTTTGAAAGACAGTGGGGTGTATTAAATTGTGTTCCTAAGTCCCTTTCCTAATAGTCATTCACGCTACTCTGCTGGTGTGGGAAATCATTGCTAAATCATTCTTTTCTCTTTATTTACAGACCCCAGAGCCAGCTGAAAACTACATCAGTGAAGGAGAGTTTGAAGATGATCTGAGTTCTTCTACCCCAAGCACGATAGAGGTGGAGATACGTGGATCCAGCCAAGAAACAGATGAAGATTATTTTGAGACCCTGTCACATCAGAGTGGATCTTTGTCAGATGTAAAAACTGAGCCTTATGAAAGTGTATCAGACACAGAATCTGTTTCCAGTGATGTAACTGGGGAAACCCGCTTGGATTCAAACAGCCTTTTTACTGAAGAAAAACATTATCTGTGTTGTAGTCTCCCTAAAGCAAAGGTAGAAACAACCCTCCGTGAACTTAAGTGCTCGAGGCAACCAGAATTTACCCAGCAGCTGCGGTTAGAAGTCTCCTCCAAAATAAAAGCAGCAGCAAGCAAAACTGAATTTTGCCTACAACCTGTGAAGTCAGAAGGTGAAGAATTGGGTGATGAAGAGCTAACATTAGCTGGTGGTATTTCTAACGTAGAGAACCAAGTTGGTGAGGAGGGCTTTGTATCTCAGACAAGAAAGATCGTAGCAGTATTGCAAAATAAAGCAGAGTTTGAAAGCAGTGAAGTGTGGTCCTGTACCCACTCAGTACCTACAGAAGATGATGTTACAAGACAGAAGAAACATCCAGCAGTATTAAGCGTTGCTTGTTTCAAAGCAAGTTCAGAAAGTTCATTGATTTTTCCCGAGGTACAGCAGTTTTCCTGCCGGTCAGATGCAGCATCAAGCTGTAGTTTGCCTAATCTTCATTTTGAAACCAATGGACCTAACTGTAAAAGTTACCCTGAGACATCTGACTATAAGTGTGAATTAGATTCTATGTCCAGTATAAAATGCAGCAGGAGGAACTCAGTTGACAGTGGGGAAACTACAGGTAAAAGGATAAAACATGGAAGTACAGAGACCATGTTGACATCAGATTCATTCTTTTACCAGAGCTGCTTCAACACCAAATCTCAGCCACCGCTCGCAAGGTCAGAGATTACAGAAAGTAAAACATGGCACAGCGTACCTGAAAATATCAGTGCTCAAAGCAAGACAGAATATGTGGGGAACTGTATTCACCTGACAAACAAATTTAGATGGTCGTGTTCCAGAATACATCTCCAGGGGCTGGATTTTGAATACTCTTGGGAAAAGTTAGGAAGGGTACCTGTAAGGCCCGAAAAGGCAATACAGATAGAGGGCAAACTTGGCATAAAACGATCTCTTCTTAATACTGACATAGACTCAAATGAGTGTCAGCTTTCTCAGCCAGCAGTTGGTTATTATTTGCACTCTAAATCAGAGACGCGTGGCCTTAGCACAGAAGCATTAGGTCCATGTGCTGGTAGCTTATCTTCTACACAAATAGATGCTTCTGAGTGTAATCTGAAACAAAAGGAGACTTCATCTGCCCTGGACTGTGAGCCAGTGATCATAAATGCTGAAGAACTTATAAATAATGACCATTACGAAGCTGAAAGAGATCTGGAAGCAGACAGATTCCCTTGTGATACTGAATCTGGCATTGGTGCCACTGAGAACCTAGCAGCTTGTCACGTAGGTTTTCCTGCTCTTGAGGAAAACAGAGATTGTGATTGTTCTGTAAACCATGTTTCCACTGGTGAAATACAGCAGAAGAGTTTGGGGGAGAATGGCCTTAAATCTGGTATGGAGATCATGGTAGGGGAAAGATGGGGAGATGACTCTTCTGACCTTGACTTTGGTTGGGAAGTCCTGGAAGCCACATTGCAACCAGGTGGCAGTAACATCGGGGCAGAGTGTGAAGAGTCAACATGGCAAAATACAAGTTGCAAACCTGGTGCCTTAAGAAGTCACTCTGAGCTAGTAACAAATGAACATCCTACTCATGAAGGAAAGGATGAAGGCAGTGTCTTTGCTGTTGAAATGACTCCCAGATCAGATTATATAACCCAGAGAAGGCATTTAATGACTGTCCCAGAGTTAGAGCCTGCCCTCATTATAGTATCTGTAGAGCAGAAAGGATTAGAGCCCAAGACACTGAATGATAACCTTCCTACTGAAGCCCTAACTGAACCATTGAGAAATGTAGTGAGCAAGGATTTGATGTCTCCTCGTCGTGTCAGCAAAGCTCGTGATGAGCCAGAGGGAGTTCTGAGTGAAAGCTGTAGCTGTGAAGAACAAATTCTGGGCACTCACCCCATCCCTGGTATTGCAGAGGTACTCTCTGGTAGGGATACAGCTGAGGAAACACCAGAGTTTTTACCAGAGGAAAGAGAGAAAACAGATGCAGTTTCATCCCTAGGGGTCACCTGTGGTAATTCCACAGTACCAAGTGGAACAGAGGAATGCAGAAGCATTGCTGCACCACTGGGCAATGGTACACTTACCACAGAAAGTCAGGCAGATCAGCGTGAAGAAGCACTCTTAAAATCACAAAGCAGAAGTGGTGTTACGATCTCTGAGGAAGAGCCCTGCAGAACAGAGACTGGTTTTGAATTAGAACAGTTGCAGAAATCACAGGCTGAAACGAGGGGTGATCAGGTGGCTAAGGAAGAGGAATTCAAAGCACATCAAGGCAGAGAGGAAGGCTTAACTAGTGCAGCAACACTGGAAACGTGCAGTGTGAGCAGTCCGTGTCAGGGAGGTGGTGCTGGTGTTGACCTTCGAGGGCTCGACATCATCTCTGAAGAAGCAGTAGGCAGGCAAGGAAGTGAAGGCTGTACTGGTTCCAAGGAACAAATAGGTATTTGTGAAGAACCTTCTCCTAGTGAAGGAAATGAGGGCTCTCCTGCAGAAGACCCAGCTAGCCCTAGCAAAGACAACACGCTGAATCAAGATGTATCTGATGTCTTTCACTATCCTGTGAAAAGGGAAACCCATAATGCTTGCATGCTGGGCCTAGATAATATAAGTACCTGCAGCACCAACAGCGAGGAAATGGATGAGAACTCATTGAACGCCCTGGGAAGTAACAACAGCCTCTGTAAACCTGTGCAAAAGCCAACGAAGAATGGGAACAGTGGGAAAGCTTCCAGGTTTTTAGTATTCTCAAAAATGACATCTTTCAGGAAAACTAAGCCTGCCACAGCAGAAAATCAGGGAAGTAGCAGCTTCTTCAGCAGCAAGGCAAAGTTCGAAGAACTGGATGCTGGGAAGGAGGATGAAGACACTGAAAGTTTGCAGTCATTCAAAAGTTGTTCATCTGTTTCAGCCTTCCACAGGAAGGAAAGCTACGCCTCTGAATACTCTGATGACGACGATTTATTCTATGAGAGACCTGCAGGATTATTCAACAGGATGAGCCTCAGGAAGGCTTCTGGCTCTGGTCGAATACTGATGGAAGATGGAGATACAAATTCAACTTCTCCCACACTGGCTGCTGTCAAATACACAGATAGACAAGTTTCAGGTTCATCTGAAAACAATGACAGTGAAGCTGTGGAATACTCTGGGACTAGAAAACCATCCCCTGAAAATGAATACAAAAGAAACAAAACCCCTGAGGGTAAGAAGTTCAGGACAAGGTTGGCCTTGGCCCACAAATCCCTCTCAAGCTTATTTGAATCCAAATCTCCAGAAAAGGAAAATACTGAGCAAAGCTCAAGAGTATCACTGAAAAATGAAAAGGAGAAAGCCAGATTTCGCCAGAGCGCCTGGAAAGCTTTCCTAAAAAGCAAGGAGGCCGATGGACTAAAAAGGCCCATCTTAGCAGCTTTATCACCAACGCAGGAGAGTCTTAATGCAAGTAGCAGCCATGTCATGAGAACAGCGTCAGTAGAGCGACAGGATAGTTCCAGTGAACAGACATTTTTTAAATCAGAAACAGATAGTGGCTCCTCAACAGACACCAACTATTTTGACACCTCTGTGGAGCCTGTCGATGTCTCTTCACCTGCCGGTGTGTGGAGAAGACGGATACAGTCCCATGACTTGGGCGTCAGGTACTCGCAGAGCTCAGACTGTGATGAACAACAGGAGGCTCTGAGCAACAGTTTAAATACCTCTCTAGAGGAGTACTGGATGAAGTCTCCATTTAGCCCCACTGACTTGCAGTTGCCATTTAGTCAGTCAAGTCCATCATGCCCCCAGCTCTCAAATTCTGATGGTAAAGACATGCCTTGTAGGCCCATGAGTCCTAAACCACAGAGTCCACGGTCCACTTCTCAACACAAGAGCTTCCGTTATCCGGGAAGAATTTGTGCCACTTCGATGATCTCTCTTGGGAACAGCTCTGCAGTTGAAAGCAGTTTGGAGGCTCCTGAGAGACCAAGGACACTGAAACCCAGAGGTAGTCTCTTACTTTCTGTACACTCCTTGGACAACGAATACCAGAGGGATGACAGTGGCATAAGCAGTCAGTCCCAGATCAGCTTAAACACAGCTTCTTCCACTAGTGACATGGTCCGAGATGAGGTGAGTTGTTGTCTGGGAATGATCAGGTGGTGGTTTGGTTTGCAGTCTTTTGTTTTAATATGGTTTAGGTATTCCAGTGTAACTCTTTAATGGCTTCATGAACCCATTGGTTAGGTGGGTGTATAAACATTCCTCTTGGTCGAAGATAAGTAGCAGTATTTAATTGTTCTGTTTCTGTTCAAGACCCCATGAACCGATACACTCTTTAAGGGAAGGTTTACCACAAACACCTAAAGGAATGGAGACATCACAACAGCACTAATGCCCAATATGCCTCAGACAGATTACACACCCTCTGTTCGACCCCAGTTTTTATCTGGGTCTCTACCCCTCTTAAGATAAAACAGATTTAAGCTTTCTATTATAGAATCATTATGGTTGGAAAGGACCTCTAGGATCATTGAGTCCAACCTTCATCCCAACATCTCCCCAACCACCAGCCCATAGCCTCAAGTACTGCATCTACTCATTTTTCAAACCCCTCCAGGGATGGTGACTCCACCACCTCCCTGGGCAGCCTGGTCCAGTGCCCAACCACTCTCTCAGTGAAGAATTTCTTTCTAACACTCAATCTAAACCTCCCCTGATGCAACTTGAGGCCATGGAGCTGGTGTATATTAAGTTCATCTAAGTGAAAGGCAACACAGAAATCAATTCCCATTGCTAGCAATCACTTTTTAAGAAGTAAGATCTTTTTATTTAGACAACCAGTACCTGTCTTTCAGAGTACCACGAGTCTTTTGCAGTCACCATAACTACTTTTTGATTGGCACTAGGAGTCCTTTTTTGCCTTTTCTACAGCAACTTTCTAAGCTACAATTTCTGGCCATTGTCTTGTGCCATTGCCTGGCACTACTGAGAAGAGGTTGGATCCATAATCCACGTAACTACAGAATTGTTGCGGGCTGCTCTTATGTTGCATTTAGTGCCCTCTTATCAGCTTGAAAAAACCCAGTTTTCTCAACCTCTCCTCACATATTCCCAATCAAAGTTTTTTTTTGGTTGATTGGTTTGATTGTAGAGCTGATGCTGTCTGGAAACTAAAGAAGCATGTGGGTGGCAGTTTGAGAAGTGAGGGCTGTCATACTGGAATTGCTGTGGGCAGAAAGGGAAGAGAATTTGCTTTATTCCTCTCTGTGCTCAGCTTTACTTGAAAATCTTGTTTTCATGGGCATCTGCTTAACTTACAAACTGCATAACAGCAGTGTTACACCAGCCTAGGAAAATACAAGGTACTTGGACTATACACACTGTCAACAGATGATGCCTCTAAGAGGATGAATAAAATAATTAACCTGTAATTTATAACCCAAAAGAGCATCTAGAAAAGCTTGGAGAGATGAGACTTGTGTATAAAGCCTTGAATAGCAAGCCCACATCCTGTAACATAACAATTAGGAGCAAACAAATAATTACTTAAATTGATTGCTAGATTAAATAATTTAAAGAAAACCATGAAAAATTTAAACAGTATCTAAGCCATAAAAAACCAGTTTAATTTTCCCAGTTCTTTTGCATGCTGCAGAATATATCTGAAGTTGGATAAGTGCAGCTGGAGCCTAGAAATGAATGTTGACCTTCCAGCTTTCAGGACACAACAGCTAATCTACTAAAGCAGAGAGGGCTTTTATTTATTTCCATTTTCAAGACATTGTGAAATGAAGGAGAGCTGCACTCTGGATTTCCTGGGTGAAATTCCATTGGTCTTTCCAATGTAATTATTAGCTAAACACTAAGGATGGTCTTCCTTGTGTATGGAAGATCATCCTTCCTTTTTTACCTCCTTCCTGCTAAGTAAAAAGGACATAAAATTAAGTTTAACGGTGGATTTGAAGAAAAGTCATTTTCTAGTCCACATCAGTAAAGACATTATTGCAAAACAAACGCATAATTGCGACGTTCCTTGAGCTCACTTCCCAGTGTGCCCTCCGCTGTGGGGATAGGGGTGTCTTCCCCAAGCCCCCAGCCAGGTATTTTTCCCGTGGTACTGGCTTTCGTGTGTTGTAGTGCTGTACCAACCTGCACTGGAGCACCCTGCCCCTGTCACCTCTGGCTGCCACACCAGTAAGTAACCCTTCTGCACAGACCTGCTAATGGTTAATGTTCTCCAAGTTACCTCCAGGACAAAGATTTTATGCTAAAAACAGCAAGATAGAACAATTAAGAGTTTGCCCTTGTGTCATGGCCCTCAATGCAAGTGAAATTAATCTGTTTGTGGCCTGATTTTTCTTACTTAATTGTGTTACCCAGCAGGCAAGAGCCTGATATGTCCCATGTTTGGAATCTGTGCAAGTTCTTCTCGCTCCTCTCCAATGTGATGGGACTAGGCACAGAATACCAGCAGGATACACTTTCCTTTTTCATAGCATCTAGTAGATAAGAAGTGTTTTTAGACTATGGCATCTCTTACCAGTGGCAAAGAACTGACGTGGGATCGTTGGTTAACTGATGGTAGATAGGAAGTGCCTGCAGTGGTTTAAGGGTTGTTGTATTTGTATTCTTCAAATCACAGAATCACAGAATGGTAGGGGTTGGAAGGGACCTCCGAAGGTCATCGAGTCCAACCCCCCTGCCAGAGCAGGGTCAAAACTAGAGCAAATGAACTGAGAGAAACTGGGGAGATACTACAGGCAGGACACAACATTTTCTTGACACGAAAAAAGACTCGTGAGATCATTCGTTCCGCAATGTTGTTATCTGTCACCCTAAATATTCTCTGTGCTAACACTGCTGCTACCTGGAGTAGTAGTTAGATGCCTCAGGGCACGCTCGATTTCAAGTTGTTCCGGTATAAAAACTGTAATTCTGTGCAAGCTCTCGTTAAAAGCAAAGGAGAGGGAAGTGCAAAGCTGTCCAATTCCTTGCTCTTGCCCCAACATCAAGCAAAAAAAAATATAAATGGATAGCGTAAAGAGCACATCAGGAAGCACAGGGCTTAATATATCAGACCTGCAGGCATCTAGGAAGCCTTTTCACATTGTATAACCGAAGTACAGTTGGAAAAGCACAGACAGACAAGACTGGTCATTATTCTATTTTCAGAGACACTGTCTGTCTTTGTAAATAATATTATACAGACAGAGTGACCTAAATCCCAGGAGTAATGTTATTGTAATATGCCATCTAGAATGAGGGTGAAAAGGGCATCATCCTGTGCAGAGGGAGTGTATGTTACACTCTCCAAGGATAGCAGAGCTGCTGCTGCAGGGTGGAGTACCCCTAACCCTACGGAGAAGGCTGTGTGAGGAGACTGGCTGATTACAGCCAGTAATTTCTCTTGGGAAACCATTTTCTTCTGAATAGTTCTGGGGCTAGATAACTGAACTTTGACTTCTTCTGTTCAAACTGATTTGAAGCAAACAAAATTTCCAGCCGACAAATGCTGTGTTTTCGCCTGCTGTTTGTAAAACAGGAGTCTAAACAGCAATGTCAAACGCCACCCGAAAAGAGGCCAAATGAGAAATGGGTTCCCCACCGCAAAAGGAGACCCCCCCAGGTTCCACCATCCCCACACCCTATCTCCACCCTTGAGAGCAAAGCCTGGAGGCTTTCCTTCCTCGCTCCAGATGAAAAAGCCAAGGAGATTCCAGAGAGGAGGAGGAAGAGACCTAAACCCCTCTATAAGTGCTTCAGCTTCGATGATGTTTGGATGGAGAGGAACCAAAAAAGGAAGCTAGAGAAGGAGACACAGCCAGAGAGAGGGATTCAGTTGCGACACCTCCCAGAGGACCAGTTAAAAGTAAGAAACCATACACCGTCCTCCTCGTTCTCTGGCACTGCCTTCCTCTCTGCTCCGGCTGCTTCTTTCTACTGTCGTCATATTCCTGTCTTTGCACTTTGTCTGGTACCAGTTCTGTCTGCTTTTCTTTGGGCTCAGTAGTCTGCAGAGACCGAGTAAGCACTAAACTGGTCCATAAGTGGTGATGTCTAAAGGTGGCGGGTTCTTTAGTCACTGCAAGTGAGCAGTCCTTGCCTCGTTCCGTGTTGGACAATAGGATGCAAGAGCGTCGGGTTGCTCGGTGAGCTGAAGGACGGGGAGGGCAGGGAGCAAATCAAAGTTGCCTTAAATCAATATACATTAAACTGATGAAATCTCATTCCGTGCCCTGTGGCACTGATGTATAACTGAACAAGGGACTTTTAAATTAGACTTCCCGTGTATCTGAGGCCAACTCCACACTTCTACTGAGGCAGATTCCTGCATCGCTGTTGGCATTTTAGCTATTTGTATTCTCCTCTCCACCGGAGGAGTCTTTTAGATCGGCATTATGATTGCTTGTGACAAACTTTGTGGCTGTTGTGACTCACACTGATGGCATCTGTTACTCTTGGATCCAGAGCTAAGGTCTGTTCCCTTCAGGGAGAGCCATGAATCTGTATCCAAGAACCAAATTTAGCTTTCATACATAAAAAAAGAACTTCTGGGGGAAAAGGACATGAGATAGAGGGACACTCTATGCAGCATCTGATGATAATATGGAGGAAGCTTCTGAGTAAGCTTGAAATCAAGCAGCAGATAGTAAAAGAAAAGCTTTCCTCAGGCTTTTCTGGTTTGGTCTGTTATCTGCATTTGTTTCCCTTTCTCTCTGTCCTGGTTGCCTGTTTCTGGTTGCTATTGCATCAAAATGACAGTGTTCTGAGGTGAGCCCCAGTCCTGTCACCACTTCAGCGCGTGCTTCAGCTTATGCACACACATAGACCTGTGGAGGGTGAGGGGGAAACATTCACCTGACACAGCTCCGCTTGTCCACTGTGGCTTGACTGGAGTAAACCTGCCTGGGAGAGCCTCCCATCGAAGCTGACAGACATCTGAGTCAGAAAGCCAGGCCAGTTCCAGAAACGGGGTTTCTGAACAAAAGAAAAACCACCCACCCACCCACCCACTGTTCTCCCCTCCTCAAGAGAAGGGGCTAAAAATCTGTGCTATTTTCTCTCTGCGGGGCTTTTCAAAACAAAACGTTGCCAGTTGGTGCTTGGATGAGTGCTGGGTATGATTCTGTGATACATTGCCTACTCTGAGGTCATTGGGGGTGCTTCCCGGGCTCAGCCCCATACTGGCTTCTGTGGTCCCAGGGAGCATCGCCCAAGCTGTGGCTGGTGGAGCAAGCTGAGCAGGAGACACGCTGTTTAGCCCAGTTATTTTCATCACCAGAGAAAAGAATGAATCCCTAGCTAGCGTAGGCTCGGTGATAAACAGAAGCCAGGAAAACACGCTAAAAAATATTTCTTACAGTTCCTTGATGAGCACGGGTGGAAATCTCACCCACAGTGCAGGGTATGTTGGCCAGCACAGAGACTATCAGTGCTCTAAGAGGAGTGACCAGTTACCTCAACAGCTGCCACCAGCTTACACAGCTTGACTACTGCCTGTTTTGCCTGCACATTCTGATGGTGAGAGAAACCAGCTTCTCCTTTAAGCCTTTCCACCCTTGTTTGCTGGTGCAAACTCACCTCTAAACTGTGCTCAGCTGCAGAGCCCTTGTCATCGGCCTGTGCTCCGGGCTGCCCTTACTGGGCATCACCTGTGAGCCTGAGGGGTTTATGGGCTTGAGGTAGTTTTCTAGTTCATTCTTCCTTGGGTGGTGGAGGTGAGTGGAAAAAGCTTAGCAATGTGTAGGTAGATTTGGGGTGTTTTTTGCTGTTTCTGTTGGTTTTGATCTGTTATGTAGGTTATTGACATTTTCCTCTTTGGGGGGGCAGGGCAGGAGAGCACAATGCTAAGTTTCATTGGGAGAACTGGGGGGGCTGTTTCCTTTGTGCCCATATAACTGCATTTCTTGGCCTGTATTTTTTTTATTTATAATAACCATCACAGAGTTTCTTTTTCCTGATGTGTTTTATTCTCTTTGCAGTGCTCTATTCCTGTAATAGTGATGGCTCCTTCACACTCCCAAGTGTGGTAGAAGTGCTGCTCCAAGCTGAGGTGTTGGAGGGCAGTTTTAGAAGGTTGCTAAATCCCCCTTGATAAGGGGGAGTAATTTATCAGCAAAAAAAGTTTTGTAAGATGTTCGCTGTTTGTTGTGGCCTTGTGACTGGCACAAGGTGACTGCATAGGGCTTTGGAGAGCTGAAATTGCAAGTCTGATGTTTTCTGATGAGGGGCTGCTTTGGGATGTGTGGATTCAGTTATGACAACTCGTATTGTGTTAAGATCAGGTCAGTGTACAAAGTGATGTAACATTGCAATATTGTGGAAATACTTTAATGGGTCAGGCCAGGGAGGAATTCTTGATTTTCTCTTTTTTTCCAAGTGCTGGTTTCTGATACTGCTCTTACTTATCATTCAGATCAAGCTACACAAATGAGTTTAGGGGTAATACGAAGCTATTCTGAAGGCTGGCCCTTGGGATTCAGAGGGAGATGGACAAACAGTCACGAAACTACCTTTAACTTAAAAAAAATAACCACTCGAAATACCAGTCCTAAAAAATTCTATATCCTGGTCTTTGCTTTGCCTAGGTCCAGGAAACTGCTGGTCTGCTTTTAATGGGAACAGTTTGTGTAAATTCCCAGAGTCAAACTCCAAGCTTGACCCATCTGTCCCTCGTAATGAGCTGATATCAGGAGCAAGCTGAACAGCTTCTCATCTTCTGATCTCTTACTTATTTTGCATGCAGTATAAATTCCCTCGCTGGAGCAGAGACAATGCCTCATACAAGTAATGCTCTAATGGAAAGGGGCTCTGTTTGGGGAATTGTTTTTTGCAAGAAATGTTTTCAGTAATGTCTCTGACCTGCCTGTCTGCTCCCGTCCTGCTCTTTCTAGCTTTGATAAAAGGTTAAAACCTGACTGATAAGCTCAATGCCTCTCCAGTGCCCAGCAACAGAAGGACAGTTCTACCTGCTTTTGTGAGAGCACAGTTTCTGCACTGCCAAATTAGAAAGATTCCTCAAAGGCCCATCAGGGGACTATACCCAGAGGGGGTACAGTGCAGGAAAAGCTCTCTTCTTTTTTCTCTTTTTTTTTTTTTTTTTTTGGTTTTTTGTTTTGAAACAGAAATGAGAAGCAGGGAAATAAGAGACCCTTAGCTTATTGCCCTGAATCTGACTCCTGGAAATCTGATTTTACCCCATCTGAAATAAGAGAAAATTAAGTTTTGCTCTGTGCTACCATGGTTATGAGCACTATGGGCACCTCAGGTACACTTCAAGAGGGTGATAACACACTTTGAAGATGGGGTTGGATGAGGTAAGTCTCCCCTTGTGCATCCAACAAGGGACTGAACTGCTGTGCATAAGAGCATAGAAATAATGCCCTTGAACCTATAGCAGAAAATGTTGAAGAAAGGCTCTTTACTGTCCTCTGGTCCCTCATTTCCCCTCCCTTCTTTTGTAGGTTGAGGAAAACACTGCCCACATATCCCTAACATCTCTGAAAATGCTGCTTCTCCTGCCTTTGGATCGTACAGCTCTGGCTGCTGTGCTATAGGAATCAAATGATGCACCTGAAATTTGCTCTGATGTCCTGGGGATTAATCAGAAAGAAGCCTGCAGTTTTTGTTGTACCAGCCCTAGGGCACTATTCTGCTTCCTAGTCTCAAACAGAACAATAATGCTTTCTCTCACCTTTCATGTAAATAACCTCGACTTTACCCTTGGCATTTTCAGAGCCGTAGCCCAGTAAGTTGCCTGTTTTGCTTGATTTCATTGTCACTGGAAGAGTGTGTGCTCCCACTGGGGCTCTGCTGTGAGAACAGACATGGCTCAGGTTAAATTGAGCAGGGTTCATGCTATGCCTCAGGCTGTGTTCTCTTTGTTTTAGGAAAGTAAATCCAGGAAGCAGAAAGCCAATGGGGCACAGAGCAGCAGCGCTCTCAGCTGATGGGGCAGCGTGTGGTGTTGGTGCCCTTACTTTGCTGTCTAGTTTTGGAAGGATGTTTTCCCTAATTGCCATCCTCTAAAGAAGAGGCTTCAGCATCAAGGCTGGGCAGCAGATTGATGCTGATGGACTAGGTGCGGGCTGGTAGGGAGAGGGAAAGTTCCTAGATAAATGACTGGACCACGATATACCAAAGTCTGGCTTCATTGAAGGGTGGGTTTGTTGTAACTGTCCCAGCGGCAAAAAGAAGGGGTAGTGGTGATACACAGTGGAAAACCAGCTACACCCATGGAACCAGTGCTTACTGACCACCCAGTCTCCTGCAGTCACTGATGTTTTCTCTGTGTGCCAGCCATAGGAGGTATGGGGGAGAAAAGAGAGAGACAAGACATAAAGGCATATCTACATTATACGCAAGTACTACAGGTTTCAGTGAGTTTGACTACAATCTCCAGTGCTTATTCTTAGATGATCTGTATTCTTACAGAATCTTGCCCAGTATCTTGTGATTCCCTGATGAAGTAGCAGGGGAATGATGGTCTCATTTCCCTGTGTCAAGCTGACATTATTTCTGTTTCAGGGTAGATGAGAGGAGACAGAAAACTTTGAAAGTTTCTTGGTGTGGCAAGGTTGGCAGAAAATATTGTTAGAAAAGGAGAACAACCTTGTTTACATTCTGGATTTATTTGATAATTTATCCTTTTTTTAAAAAAAAAAAAAATCTTTTAAGTGAATGTCTTAATGAAAAAGTGGCTTCATCTGTGAGTGGCTGGAGTATCTTTATGGCAGTGGTTCGTATGCTTGTGCAATTTAATTTAAAAAATAAATTACAATAGTGTATCTTTATTTATTTTAAGCCTGACTGACTGAGGGGTTTGAGGTCCTGAGCTGTGTGTATGGATATGTACACTTTCCACATGAAACCAGCAGCAGTGAGATCTGGCAATGCTACAGTGTTTTCAAAGTTTCATGAAGTTCTGTAAATTTACTTAAAAATCAATCAGCCAGGTAGAGGAGAGAGCGAGAGATCCTATTTGTACCTATAACTGAAGAGAGGAATGTTGTGGTGTTACCTAAGCCCTATATAGTTGGGGACTGATAAATCTCTGAAGGAAAAAGCTTTATTTACATGTTAAATACCAGAACAGGAATTATTAGTCATAAAGTTGTAGGAAAAAGTTCTGTAGCTGAGGGGATGGCTTGCTGGGGGGATAGTCTTCCCCCTCCCCCTAGATACCCTTCACAGGAAGGGGTGAAAGCTGCTGTGAATGTAGGTATGTGTAATGGCATGTGAAGTAGGAGTCCAGTACCTGACTATCCACTTCTATTCATAGTACCTTGCAGTTTTTCCTGCCTCCTCACTGTTTCTAACCTTTCCAGCCATAATCATCCACGTGTGGCTACTGATGTTCTACTTACACGAGCGGGTGTCAGAGGTGAAAGGAGGTGATCTTTTTTTTTGTCCTTCAAGGCATGTTTCTCTTTCTGTGTTTTGCCCTACAGGGCATCTAAGTTTAATAATTGTTGTCTTTTTCCCCTCTGTTGTTGCAGGCTGGAATAAGTCCATCCATCACATCTGCTGTTGCCTTCGACATCCTACCACTGAAACTGCATCCGTTTTCCCAGAGCACTCCGACAGGCTTAGACTGCGTGGGCTGGAAACGGCGCGTCTCCTCTCCTGGTGTGTACACTAGTCTAAAAAATTAATTACAAAAGAATTAAGCTCTGGTTTGTTGAGTATAGGAACTATGTGATAAGCTTTCTAGCCTATTTATGTTGAATGCTGCATCCACGTCTGAAAATCTGCTGTAGAGTTAATTCTTTCATGTCCTTTTCTCAGTTGTTTTCTCCCTCAGTGAATAACGAGGGTGCTGGTTAAAGGCAGTGGTCAGCTTTTTCATGAAGGAAAGATCAGTAATGGCAATGATAGTGTTTCTACATCGAGCACGCTGTGTTGTCTCGTGAGAGCTCTGTCTCACCTGCGGTGATGTCATATATATCACACTTTTGAATTGGGTTTCTGCAGACAAAACAGACTCTGCCTTATGTTTGCTGGAGAGCACTACAGTGGGTATGGTGAGGTTCCACTCAAGCTGCTAATTAGGCACTAAAGCAACTAAATGAGCCTCTAGAGGTAGAAGCTTCCTGTACTTTAAATAAATCATCTTAAAGAGCAAGTATGCTGTATTTTCATGAGGAATGTGCATGAAGTATCTTGTCTGCTTCATTTCCAATGACTGACACTTTCTCAGTCGCAAAGATTATTAAACAGTGAGATGTATCTTTGCCAGGACTTTTTAATTCTCCGTTTGACAGCGCGTGCCCAAGCACTGCAGATATCTCTATCGTAGCACTTTGGGGTGGGATAAGAAAAGCAGACTGCAGAGGATTTGTTTGGCAGCTAGGAATCTAGCCAGGAAAAGCCAACCATAGTTGGGTGCCAAGCTGCCATTTCTCTTTGTACCACTGATTAAACACTGCTGGAATTACCTAATTAAGGGACCAAATATTGTGCTAATTACATCGGAGTTGAATGGTCATAATATTTTGTCAAGCAAAACTGACTTGCTTTCTGACACTTTGTACACCCCATGCACAGAATCGTGAGGTTTCATCTGGAAATAAGAAAACAAACTACTTGTTATCACTGTGTCAAGAGCCCTGCCTCTGCTCTCTTGGCACTGAGGGCTTTGATCACTTGTTGTCACAAAGCATCTGGTGTTGCCCCAACACTTAGGAGTAGCTCCTTGGCCAAATTAAAAAAGCTTCAGCTTTACTCCTTGAAAATCCTGAATGGAAACCCATCATTGTCAAGTTGGCAGTGGGTCTCTGACATTAAGTGAAATCCCAAAGCACCAACTGTCATAGAAGTAAATTCTGAGTCACTGTTGATACAAATTTCATAATAGTTACCAATTGGTACCTGAGGAAGTTAAAAAAATATGTATGAATTTTGGAGGGTAAATAGAGAGAATAAATGTAGATCGAGCAGTCGGTAGCGCTATCTAGAAATGGGGCGTGAAACCTCGGTCATCTACGATTCACACAGTATTCCTGAGGTGGATACAAGAGAATCTGATACTGTGGCCTAAACCCAGACCTCAAGAATATACATGTAAATGCAGCAGAACCCTTTTTCCACCACCATGCTAGTGGGGGAGAAAACCAATGAGCAGAAGAAGCAGTGCGATGATTCCACCACAGCCATCTCTGTTAGCTGCTGCCTGTGGACATCACGTGAAGCATTTTGGGGGTGATGAGTGTGCACGTGTCCTTCCTGTGGTAGAATGTGGCTAGGAAGAAAACTGCAAATTCCTGAAGCAATACTCTTAAGCTGTTGGATCAATTTTAGGGTTGGGAATGTCCTTGAGGCAGCAGTGGTGAGGCAGAATGCCTTTGATTCTTGCATGGCTTTGTTGTGATTGTTGCTTTTGACAGAGCTGTAGGTTATTTAAAATAAATATAAAATGATGAATCCATTTGCTCTTAACATTAAGGTTCCTCACTCTGAAGCTGCAGCTGTTTGTGTTAATGCTCGTAATGTATGCTTTAGTCAGAAAAGACACTGGATCTGAAAGTACCCTGCAATATGCAACGGTACTATGTGCTGCTGCCTTGAAAACATGGATAAAATTCTCACTCCTGAAGTCTGCATCTGGTCACCTTGTGCAGGGACTGTTGGGCTTGGGGTATTTTGGAGCCCTCTCTGGTTCTTCAGGTATGAAAAGATGGCTGTCTTGATCCCAGCCCAACTGTGTCGTGCACAGCCGTGGGACTTCTGTCATGCACCTACCCGTTATGAGGACAAGAGCTTAGCTGGGAACGAACTCCCTAATTGAGGTGAGACTGCTTGATCCCAGCTAGAACATGCCACGGGTGCTGGGAGGAGAACTCAGTTTTCATGCCGTGTCCGCAGTGCTCGCTAGCTTCCTCTGGCCAGTCGCTGGCACTAGAGCACGGAGACATTGTTCTCTCTGCCTGTGTGTCGTGCTAGGAGAAATGAGGCGGGCTCAAACCTGCCATTTGGATGTCCCAGCAGGTGGGATCAGGCATACTGTGGTGCTCTTGGTGGCTAATCAAGGTTCACAGTCTGCTTCCCTATCACCTCCTCTATCCAGAGCAGCACTTGATACAACTGTAAGGAACCAGTAGGTGGCTCTAACATCTGTGAAATAAAAAGCAGCTGAGGTCGAGCTAATCTCTGTATTCAGTGAAGATTGAATGAGTCTTGAGCCTCCTCCAGAGAAGTATGGTGGTTGAGCACCCCCACCAACATGGTTGTGCACACACGTGCACTCCTGAGGGTAGTGTAGTTAACTGCCCTGTTCAAACATCAGGAGTGTTTGAACACTTCTTGGCCACACCACATGCTTTGGCAGGTGATACTGTTGAATATCAAGTGTCTTTGCCCTTTAGTTGTCTGGTTACGCCCATATCTTCCTCTGTACCTTGCAGTACGTATCTGTTCCTTACTGCCTGGTTTACAGCGGTGTTGGAATACGCTGAGCTAGAGACCAGTGGAGGAAACAAGCCACTTTCTAATGTACATATGGGAATGCTTTTCTGCTTTTTGGCAGCCTCTGAAGATCTTGAGAAAGCATTTAACCCAGGAATTGCCCTAGGAAAGGGGTGAGAGGCAAGAGCCCAAACTGTACTGGAGTTAGTAGTGATAGCATAATAAGGCTTGGACTTAAAGCAGTGGACTAGCATGCGTGCCTTCAGCATGTCTTGCCTATCTTCTCCTTCCTTCTCTCCTGAGTCTGATAACTGTTTATTTGTAACCTGAAGACATTACCTAAAACTGGGACTGTTGCTGGGAAGCTGTGTGATGGGCAGTGGATGCAGCTGTGAGAATGTAGCTACAACTGGGCTGAAGCTTGGAGATGAGCAGTTTTGGGTGTGGGAGCTATGAGCCCACAGGTCCAGAGCAGAGGGAACTTTCTGGGGAGGTGCTGCAGTCTCTGAGCTTTACCAGAGAGACTTCATCGGGAGATAATCCCAAGGTGACACAGTGACAGCCAGCCACAAGTAATCATCTGAGAGTTGGAGGTGTGGTTCCTTGCAGTTCCTGCTATCTGTGCTTCTCAGTTAGAGACTTTCTGTTCTTGTGCCTGCCCTTGTTACCTTCTCCCAGCTGTTCTCCACATGTTACCTCTCAGGGAATCTGTAAAACTTTTGGATAGGCTGCACGTGTTACCTTCAACCTTTGGGGTTTGCCATATCCTCATGGAAGGAGAAACTTGTAGCTAGTGTATTACAGGGTCAAGTTTGTAGCTGTGCTAGAATAGACCTTAAACCTGCATTACTTAAAATCATTATTTAAATGTAGACTGAATCTTTTTGGCAATTTCCCCCCATCTTAGCAGATTTAAATGGCCTAAGACCTTTCAATTTCCTGCTATTGGGTACGCCCTGGAGTTCCACCACTGTGCTAGTGTTGGTTATGCCAACCAAAGAGGCATGAATTCATTCTGACTGATGTGTACTGATGGTGAACGTACTGGCGGCCTTGGAAATCTTGCATAAGCAATAAGAATAGGCCAGCTAAGTTCTCAAGAGCTGAATCTTTTGTCTCTAGTCTGGAAAACAGTGACTACTTAGTGATACTGACTTATCCTCTGGCCTCACTGGTGGAGTGGAAACTATTTCTCAGAGGCAAAGGGACTGTTTGTTTACCCAGCATCATGTGGCCAACTTTCATCTTCTTTTCCCAGCCCTAGATGGACTGTTAAGCTCACACTTGGCAACAGCTAATGTGAAGATGTTTGACAGCCACTGGAGAAACCTATTCAAGAGGGAAAATATTAGCTTAATAACAGGACTTCATTATGTCTTGTAAATATTTAGCAGTCCTGTAGTTCAGCAAACTAACAAGCGGAGCTATTTGTTCCATTTTTGTCATTTTAGTTCTTGAAGGGACACAAAGTGGTATGCAAGTCCTCAGAAGTGTATCACTGTAGCTGTAAGCATGAAATGTCCATTCCATCCTCATTAGCCCGTGGAAACACCATTGAATTTAAGTGGCGAAAAAGTAATCGTGTTGCCTACAGTATTTTTCACTTTGTCTCTGAATCACAGAAAGATTAGACCCGCTATGTCAATCTCGATTCTGTTTAACCACAGCCACAAATATTTGCACTCTGTGAGCTCTCTGATAACATGTGCTTACTCAAATATTTTCAGCCAACCTTAAAAGCTGGGACAAGTGATGGCTGAGTTTCTGGAAATTTGTCTTAGTAGCTAATACAGACAATCCCACCCAACCTGGGGTGGGAGATTTAGCATACCGACAAAAACTTACCGTGGGGCAAAGAGTGAAAAAGAAGATCCTGGCAAATCCTGAATGATTCTGGCAACTGCTGCTCAAAGCGATGGGGCCACAGGAGAATGCAATAGAGACTAATATTTCAGCTGATACTTAGGATCGGACTGTCCAAGGCTGAGATTAACTTGGCTACCTTGATCAGGCTGTGCAGTGAGATATCAAGAATAAATAAACAGGAAAAAAAAAAAAGCCCCAAACAAAACAACACAAAACCAACATACCAAAAGTCTGTAGTGGGGTGAAATCCCCCTGTGATGAGTTGCAATTTTGAACTCTGATATAATCCTGTGCTTGCCACAGCCTGGCTTTGTGGTACTTTTTCCTCTTTCCATTCTAGAGAAATGCCTTCCCAGTAGATCCGTATAATGTGCGTACGGCCATAGCACCTTCAGCTAGGGTTACAGCACTGCTGGCTCTGGCACTGAATAAACATCTCTTGGTATTGCCAAGAGCATTCAGTCCAAAGAGTGGGAGGCTGAGCAGAGGAACAGATGGAGTGATTTAAGCAGGTTGAGGGCAGAGATATCCCAGGCAAGGGCAGTTGCTACAGAGCCTCTGTAAATAACATCAGGGTTGGTAGTTCAGTCAAGGAGAGGTACAGGTACGTGGAGTTCCCTTACTTCTCCGGGACCAAACGTGGATTTAAAGGAGCAGGGGTAGGATAATTAGCACTGAATTGTAGCCTCTCCTTAGCACCTTTTATGTCCAGAGAGCTACACTGTCCCTTCCTCTTCTCAACACCCTGTGCTCCACATCTGCATAACAGCTGCATTCATCTCTGTAGTTAATGCTTAACTTGCCTTCTCCCCCATTATTATGATCAAAAAGTGTTTCTCTCCATTTGCATTTTAATGCAGGCAGTTGATCAGGGAGGACCTGATCGATGCAGAATAGTGGTTCTATTGCAGTCAAATCAAGAACGCGTTTCCATTTCTGTATTGGGAGGCATTAGGGGAGGGTATTTTGGTCTAAGCAGCTACATTAAGAAGATAATTGAAGGATTGTTTTTATTTTGGGCCACTGTAGAAATGTTATTTTTGTTACTACTGCAGAGAATTTTCTTGCAAACAATAACAGAAATGTTTAAAGTCTCAAAAGTTGTTTCAGCATTGTTGGATGCTTTCTAGTAACTCGCAGGGATGGAGAGTAAAGTTGGGTTTTTTCTTTTAAGAAATAGTAAATCAGAAGCCTTCCTGAAATAAAAGAACCCAGGTATTGCACAGAGAGGGAGGCAAAGTCAAAGGGGCCTTTCTGTCAGGGCAGACGTGATGGCCCCATAATAACATGGCTTTCTTTACTCTGGACAGGATTACGTTACACAGAAAGAGTAAAACAAGCGTTTTCAATATTTGTGTGAAGCCAGGCTCCTAGTCTGGGTACCTGGACACACATTTACTTTGTAAATGGTAAGAGCAGTTTGGCATTTCCCAGCACGCTCCTTTGTGTCCCCACTATGGGCAGCTGTCACCCTCCCACCTGTGCCAGTGGAGCTGAGCTGCTTGTTTATCTCAGTCCAAAACCCTTGTGAGAGAGTCTTGCCTGGCTAACTGAGCTGGCCCAGAGCATCTCGTTCTGGTCCTACACTTCTGGTAACTAGCGTAAGAAGTTAGATAATGTTTTCTGCTTTATGTGGCAACTCTGAAATTATCTTGACAGTTGGATAAATCTGCCATTGTGAGGCAGGTGCTTTATCAGAGTGGCAGGTCTGGAAATGTCCTTCATCATAAAACTTCCGTGGCGTCTCAAAGCTGTTGTTAAACAGTACAAGTATTTCTTCGTTCTCGGGGAAACTAATATTCTTTTAGAATCCTTTTTATAGGGACACACTGAATCATGTGTTAGGTAATGAGAATATAAATCTTCCTAATTAAAAAGTAGTTAGTGATGCTGTTTCACTTGGGACTGAGGTCTCCTATAAAGATCACAGACTGAAATAGGGACCAGCCCAGGTCTACAGTCTGGGAGTGGATGCTAAATGATTTTTTTCAAAGATCCCAGCTGCAACCTCCCCAGATCTCAATCTCTGTTTTTCTGGCTTTGATTTCATTTTGAATTCTTTTTCTGAGGACTTACAAAAATAGTTTTTTAATAGCAGCAGCCGCAGCCAGATCTAAACATGATTAGTTTATATGTTAAGTCCTTTCTGAGTTCTCAGGGGAAGCAGATAACACAAGGTCTCTCTCACTTGGGCATTTTTTAAAGTGCGTGAAATTCTACTCTTTCCACTTATTTATTTTTAATTTGACAGTTCTGCTAAAGCAGGAGGAAAGATCTCTATCCTGCTCTAGCTTTTTTTAATGCCTTGAAATCGGCTTTGGTAAAAATCAGTTGCCAGCCGCTGCGGCTGAGAGCAGTCGAGCTGCCTCAGAGGGAGCCTCCTTAGTGGACCCCTATGATGTCAGGATGCATCGAGAGAGGCAGAGAGGAGGCTAGGAATCCAGCTCAGTCCTCACGCAGCACTGCCAGGTACCACTGCCCTGCGAGCAGCTCCACACCGCTTTGCCCATTTCCTCCCCCAGCAGAGCAGAGCCCCCGGCTCTCCCTCTTACCTGCCTGCATGAGGACCCAGCAGTGCCCCAGTGAGTCCAGTGGGGCACACAGTGGAGAAAACTGCAGTAGCAGTGGAAGCTCCGGGCTCTCACCGGGTTCGGATTCAGACAGCAGTGGGGTGGTGTGTGGAGGTGGTGGGATGAGAGGTGTCCTGTCCAGGTACTGGAGCTTGGAGAGTCTTCACTCTGCCACAGGTAAGGGACTTTTTTTTTTTCTTCTTCCTTTTTCTTAATCCCTGTTCTTTTTTTTTTTTTTTTTTTTTAAACTGCTCAGTGATATTTCACTGACCTTTGGAAACCAAACCAACCCTGGAAAAAGTATATATTTTGGGAATCCAGGCATTTATTCATGAGAAATAACCAAAACATTCAGTGTGTGCTAGTTGTACACCCTGCAGATTTACAGCTGAAACAAAACGACACAAACCCTCAATATACTACCTCAGTCAGAAGGCAAGAAATAAATTCTTACTGGCTTTGGAAACAGTCCTTAAGCTTCCACCTGCTTAAAGCTGCTCTTTCCTTGTGGAACAACATTTCTGCTTTCAGCTTAACTCTATAGATCCCAATGTCAGAGCTGACACTTCTCTGTGCAAATTCCAGTGTAGAGTATTGCTGCCTGGAGAAAACGTGCAAGCGAGGTGCTGTGCAGCAGATGAGGGCCAGGCAGGTTTGCACTGCTGCGTACCGAGAGAGGGAAAGGCAGGTCCCCGAGCCAGCTGCTCAAGTTCTGTTTCTGCTTTCCTATCCTTCATTTAATTCCTTTTTGAAGCAGAGACTTTGGAGGCATGTTAATATAGCCTGGATCTGTTCTGGCTCAGCCTGCCCGGGTCTGGCATTCAAGTTTGGAATCGCTGATGAGCCTATTTAGGGTTTGGGTGTTTGAACTGCAAGCTTGGGAAAGAGGCTTTCTCATTCCCAACTGCTACAAGCAAAGGAACCTGGCAATGATTTTCCTGGCCAGCGATTGCTGAGCAGTTCAGTTTTTTCTTGACTGTTGCTGTTTAGAGAAATTTTTGTTGATGGAGCTGCAGCAAATTAGTTCCTCTCTTAAATAAATTCAGCCAAGTGCCTTCAAGGCCACCAGTGACTGCCATTTCCTTAGTGAAAATACTCAGTGCTACCAGCTAGAGGCAATGCTTGGGAAGAATTTTAGGTGTAGTTCCGTGTAATCTGCTTTAGTTGCATATACTCTTAATGGGGGAAAGGTCTTGTAATTCCACCTCCTACTCTAGATTTGGGGCTGTTCAAGAAAATCTCCATTGCTGCTTTGGAGTCCTCTGCTGAAGTGAGAGTAACTGGACTATCATATGGGGAAGGACTACAGCAGAGTGACCAGACTATCTGACTTTCACAACCCACCTTCTAGATGGCCAAGAAACACTAAACGCCTACAGTGTGTCCTGAGAGCCCAGGGACCAGCAAAAAGGCTCAGGGTGAGATCAGGCCACTGACTGATTCTGGGGGAAAGATCTGGGCTGCAAATGCAAGGGGATGCAATTCTGTGTCTCAATAGCATCTACTGGCTTGTGTTCTCCTGTAGCTGGGAATGCAAATAATCCCCAGCATAGCTCTGACATTGGCATAAAGTAACCCTGGCAGAGGATCCTTTTTCAGGCTACTACTCAGAGTTGCACACAGGGCAGTAGTGGTAGTTCAGTCACCTCTGTCTTAGAGGATTTGCTGTCAGCTCTCCTCCATGGAGCCACTCTTGGGCTTAATCAGGTCAGTTGATACAAATGAGGTACAGTGATATAAAAGAATTATGGTCTATAGCAAAAGCAAACTCTAAAGCAAAGTCTCTTTCTGAATGCTCTTTCATTTCCACAGTATTGTGGTTCCAAAGGCTGCGAGGCATGGTGGCATTTTGTGGATGCTGTATGCATTTAGCAGGCAGTGCAGAGATTGAGGGGGAGGTGGGAATAGAAAAGAAAATGGTGTGGAGACAGACTGGGGATGGGGGAAACCAAATTACAGTTCCTAACTACAACCATTGATACTTCAATACAATAACATAAAAGCAAATCACTGCACTTCAGGCTCCGTGTTGCTTCAGAATACCATGGTTGGTAAGTGTCTTCTCACGTGCAAAAGATGTCTGGGCAGTTTGCCTCTAATTACTAACAAAATTCAGGTCAGAATTAGGATCAGACCTCGACAGCAGTGTATCTCCCCAAATAATTTCTTCTGCTTTCAATCTATCAGTATGCTTTGGATTCAACTAAGGCAGCTGTGGTAGAACTGCTCCTCACCACCAATGCCAATTGGCTGCCAGGGGAACAAGGCAGAATTTCTTTAAAGCATGTGATAAATGTTACCATTTCAAAAATCTTATTTAATACACTGCTTAAAGCAAACAAACAAACCAGCAGGAGCAATAGCAGCTGGCAGTGCACGAGAGTAGTGGTAACTAGAATGCATGGCAATGTCCTCACCTCGGAGGAGCACAGAGTCACCAACATCTTGGTGTGTGTCATATCAAGAAATCATGGGGAAAAAAAAGTACAGACTGTTGTGGAAACACCGTGAACTGCCAGCCTGTTTTTAATGCGCCATTGGGAAGATGAATTAGTCCCTTTCTCTGTTTTAAAGGGATTCTGCATTTCCAGTAGTGGCCTGAATGCTGAATGGGTGGACTTGGGCTTTGCTTTTTCTCCTCCCAGTGGGCACATAAACTTGTCTATAGGGGTCTTCATACAGAGTCTCTCGCTGTCTAAGAATTCAGAGAAGATTAGAAACCAGATTTAAGTGACTGAGAAGTGGAGGTGCAAGAGAGGCGAGAGGTCTTCAGTACAATGGAAATGCAGCTGTTTGAGTTTGTCCTCTGCATGATTTAGAGTTCAGGAGAGTGAAGAGACAGCGATGTGCGTATGTTTACACCTGTATGCATCTCAAGGTGTGATTTCAGAAACACAAATTGACATACTCTGTACGGAATAGAGAGGCAGTGTTTTCCCCAGTCCACCAGGGGAAAAATCTGGTTTTGGTTAATAATCTTCCTCTGCAGTCAGTAATGAAGTACGATTACTTTTGCTTTGGAGTTGACTATTGTGATCTATTGATTAAGAGGGTAAGTTAAATGTGATACAGAATTAAAAGAGAAATGACCCGATGTTGCAGCACAAACTTCTGTGCAAATGCCCTTAAAAAAAAAAAAGGGCAAAAATAATAATTCAGGCTGGTATGAAATGAAAGATTCTACTGTTTTTTAATACCAGTGCATGGCATTTTTGGTCTAAATGTCAATATACATTACGTGAGGAAGCCCTTCTCCCTGGGGCTAAATACAAACATGAAAAGAGGGAATGCTTTGCAGTTCTACCAAGCTCTCCATTTGAGGATGCCAGAGGACTTTACAAGCATCAATAACCCTCACAGAAGGTCTGAGAGGCTTTCAAAGTTTGATTTAGGTTAGAAAAAGAAATTCATATAGTTAGATACTTGGATAGTAGCCTTGCTATTTTTAAATACTTCCAAACATTTGGCCGGTGCAGTTCTCCAGGGAGATAATGACTGGGAGCTGGGGTTGCTCAGCAATTCTGAAAATCAAGCCTTAAGTATCTCATCTGGACAAAAAGACATGAGACATCCAAATTAAAGGTCAGTTGTGACACTGCTCCAGCAAGTGATTCAGCGGCACTACGGGCACTCTAACCCCAGTTTCCTAGGCAAGGCTTTGTATGCCAGGCTCACGCTGCCTGTATCCCGTTCATCGCTGCTGCACAGCTCTGCTGAAAAGTTTGTTTTCTTTAGAGCATTTCCAGATTCCAGCCTGTGAGTAGGTCTCTTTGCTTTTCCAGCTCCTTTGTTGCAGATCTAATCCTGACCTCATTAATACTGCTGTTTATTCTTTTGCTTGTCCGAGTCGGGAAGGCCTAGAAGAGCAAAGAAAGGTGAGGACAAAGGGGGAATTGCAACTTGGTGGACTGGCAGTTGCCATAGTTTCCCAAAGAGATCCTCTGTGCGTTTGTGCCTGTGTAGCAATGTCATTGTACAGACTACACTCCAGTGCACCTCTCTGCACTCTTGTGGCTCCTAATACGGAGCTGTCCTCATCTGTTAGCCTTGGGAATATGGCTTTTGAATGAACAAGAAAACAGAATATGGGTGGGGAGTTGTTTCGGGTTTTTTTTTTTAATTTGCAGCTTTTTTATTAAGTTTTTTAGAAAGTTTGCTTTTTTTTTTTCCCTAAGTCATTCATTTCATTATTGTGGCTGACGAGGAAGCCAGTAATAGAGCTGTGGCAAATGCTTTACATCTTTCTTGTTTGGCAAGAAATTCTTTTAAGCTCTTTTCCCTTTTAATTCCCCTAGCCCTGCCTTTTTGGTAGCAATATCTGCAGCTGTGTTCATGGGCTGCACTGCATAATTCCACTGACCCTTCTTTCTCTAAGGTCACATAGTCAGCAGGAGTTAGAGGTCACACAATGGGAGATT
>JAAGNO010029637.1:50603-75596 GCA_033439905.1 Ceryle rudis
TTCCTCAAGGCACAGACTGCGGCATGTTGATGTTTCACCCTTGATGTGGCAAATTGTGAGTGAGGATGTTTCAATTGGATTCATTGATTGCATTGTAGCGTGTGCCCCCTCCTCGTATATTTCATAGGTCACCTGCCAGAATAACTTCCACTCATCTCTGAACAATTAATGAATTAAAAAAAAAAGCCAGAAAAAAAATCAATAAATAAATAAAAACCCCAATCAAACAAAAAAAGATGACAAAGAACAACAAAAAAAAATCAGCAAAGAAACAAACAAAACACACACACAAAAAAACCCCAAATAAACAACAATCCATGCTAAATGTGACTTTCCCTTGAGGTTTTGTTTTAAAAGGAGTAAACGCTTACTGTCATCCTGTCGCCTTGAGACACAGATTACAACCTGTGCCTAGTAAGAGATGAGCATTCCCATCTTTGCTGCTACTGTGTTTGCAGGGTGGAAAAGGCAAATCTTTGTCAGCACTGCCTGTGACACTTGCCCTGTCCAGGTACACCACCCTCATTCTTTTCCTTCTCTGCTTTCGAAACAGCTCCCATAAAGAACGTTTAGGTTGTGAGTACTACTCCCTTTGAGGAACATGACATCATCTAAGGCTGTATTTCCTCAAAGATTCAGTTACCTTCAGAGTAGCCTTTCAGACCAACACTTCTTTCAGGTATATCCATGCTTTACTTGCTGTTATTGTTCCAGATGAAGTGAAACAGCTTTAAGCCCCCTGATTTGGATACTACCAGCATCACAGCTCTTGCTGCAGGAAACTTGTATGGTTCAAGAGTGTAAATGGAAGGGGGAATGAGGTGGTACCGTGAAGCCTACCTGACCTTTCCTTTCTCTACCTGTGGGTAGTCATGCAAAGGCTTGGAGTAACAAATGTGCCTGTTCATTTGGGTTATCTGGACCTACTCCACGTAGGTAGAAAAAGCAGTGGAAAAAATAGGTTGTAACATACGCTGGCAAATAGTGTATACGACCAGTGGTCATGAAGACTGTGTAAAACTGTTGCCTACATCATGCTGAAGCTATTACCGTTTAGCAGTAAGGTTAAACAATGTAGGTAACAATCATTCCTTTTATTTTTTGCCACAGGGATGTATCCTTTAAGCTTAGTTACAGACAAGCTTAGTAAATTACTCCCTATTAAGGTCTTGTTCTCCAATTCATCTGAATCATGTAAAGTATCTTTGAAGGATTAGGGAAATATAGCCTTCTTCTGAGGGTCACCAGTTATCTGTGGAGCTTTCTAATTTAATTAGAGTCTTGCCTCATCTCAAAATCTGTCGTAGTCTGAGGTTTGTTAAACCAGCTAACTACTTCACTTTGCTTGAAAGTGCTAGGGACAAGCTGGGTGCACCAGAATGCCCGGGAAGGTGCTCCTCTGAGCAAGCCCAAAGTCTAAAGGTGTGCTCTGTTGGTGAGGTGAATACCCAAGGCCTTCAGTAGCTGTTCCATTCAGACAGAGCTGCTGTTCAAAGTGCTGCATCTGCGCATGAAAACAAGACATGAGCTTGGGTGTAAACAGCTAGGACCATAGCTGGCACCTGCTTCACTGCCTTGAGTTACTTTGTGTGAACATCCAAGCGCTGGCAGCTGGCACTACAAATATACCTCAGGGTATATTTGCCTAATCAGGTATAGAGCTTTGCTGCTGTTTATTCTCAATCTCTTCTAATCAAGGAGCAAAAGGTTCCCTGAATTCTGATGTTGGCTCCTAAGAGCTTAAGTAACAGGGAGTTTTTGCCCACAGAGTACAAAGAGTAATTGCTTTGCTGGAGTAGCTGAGCCATTTCCAAGTTGTGCTGTATCCCAAGGAGCACTTAGAGAAACTCCCGTGCATCATCCCAATGTGAAAGTCCAGTTCTGCAACTGTGTGGCCTCCCAGTGCTATGTAGACTGGCAAGTGGTAGTAGAACAGGAGGCAATTCATGTGTCCAAGGCAACTGAGGATGCAAAGAAATAAAATCTGTATCAGTTGTTTTGAATGTCCTTGTTCTCTGTTGAATTTTCTTTTGATCTCATCCTGAGTGTGTGTGTATATCTACAGTTGTTCACTGGTTAAGCTTAGACTATTCCACGTGCTTATTATCAAAACCCTGTGAGGTTTCTTGAAAACAAGCAGTTCTAGATTCAGGCTCTAAATTTGTTTATCTGCTGATAAATAAAGATAAAGGTTTCTTTCGAAACCATTCTTAAGGGATCTAATAAATGCCTGAATAATCACTTGAAATCCATTTCAAACGTACTGTTAATATATTTGATACCATCCTGTTGTATTGGAAAGTAAATGACATGTTTGTATTTATAAAACAACTTGAAAAATAAGGTTTTTGTGTCAGGAATATCAGGAAAAAGCAGAGCTTTGGTTTTATTTTATTCCTTTTTTTTAAATCAAAACCCATTCAACATGAAACATTACAGTGATGTTATAGAATAAATCAAGATAAGACTGGCTCTGTTTTCATAACGCTGGCAGAGATTTATTTCTACAGGGGAGTGAAATAGCAAGAGTTTCCCTTTTGGCTGATGGAAATAGTTTCCATGAGGTAGTTTTATGTTGTGTTTTGGGGTTTTTTTCGTCGAAATCTGTCTTTAAAGGCAGGCAAAAAGCAAGGGGTTGAGGAGGCCCAGTATTAATGCCAAATGATCTGTCTTAATGGGTTGGATTAAGCTATATGTGCTCTCCCTCTGCCACTGAAATCTTGCCATGCCAGGTGTTAAAAGCCCTTGGCTAAGTGTGAACCAAGACCACTACTCAAATGCACATCCAGAAGGACACACTTGGCATTTAGAACCTGCAGTTTGTAGATCCTTTTAAGAAAAGGAGGAGTACAAACAGTGCCTATGCACTAAGTGGACATGGCTCCCTGTTCCTGGCACTGTCATTCAGGGTATTCTTTGGAGTGATCTTTAGAAAAATCAAGGCAGATACAGGTGTGGAAGAGGAAAAGCTGTCTACATCAGTATTGAATAATAAAAAAAAAAAAGAGTAGGTTGGAAACTAAAGGTTCAGCAGCAAGGAGTGAGAATGTCTCTCTTCTGGTGAACAGGGCTGCTGGAGCTTCTTCTGTTCTGTAGTCTGGACATGGTGTGGCCGTGAGGCTGAAGAGAAGTCACACGTGGCCCTGCTCAGGTTCAATGGTCAGTTCAGAGTTCATCTAAAAATAGACACTTGGGGTGTTCAGACCCAAGCTGGGTTTCAGCTGTGAAAAACCTGTGGTTGGAAGTCTACAGCAGGGTGTTGAAGGCAGGAGGAAGACACACTGAGCTCCAGGCCTGGGTTGGTGTGGAGTCTACAGCAGGCAAAACTGCTCATAGAGTCATAGAATGGTGGGGGTTGGAAGGGACCTCTGGAGATCATCGAGTCCAACCCCCCTGCCACAGCAGGGTCACCCAGGGCAGGCCACACAGGAACAGATCCAGGTGGAGCTTGAAAGTCTCCAGAGCAGGAGACTCCACAGCCTCTCTGGGCAGCCTGTTCCAGTGCTCATGTTGTTCTTGTGCGGATTTTTTTTGGATGGATGTGTTCAAAGTGTCTCAGTTTTTGATGATACCGAGTGACCCAGAAAAGAAAATAATAGCCTGAATTCTGGAGTTTTTGTTTGAAGCACTGAGTAGGTTCTCAGTTGGCTCTGCTCATGCTGACTTGGCTGGTGCTCTGGCAGGAGGACACCCTCCCTGAGCAGAGCTGCGTGTCGGCTTGAGGTCACTGATGGTACATCCTGCTCAAGGCAAAAGCCTACCCTGCATGCCTGAAAGAAGCTTTGACAATAAACCTTTTAAGAGAGTTTATTATGAAAACCCAGCGTTACTAATACCCTGAAAACAGTGGATTTGGATCAATTTGTAATGTGGCATTCTTATCAGCCTTAAAAGCCTGAATAAATTAAAAATATGCAGAAACCATCTGTACTGAAACTTGTTGATTGGATCTGTCAGCTCTCTTCAGAGAAAGCAAAATCATTTATTTGGAGCTATTTTTGGTCCTTGCTTTAAGCTTCACCACAATGTCTCTGTTGCTGTAAACCCAGGTCCTGGCAGTCCTATTTCATGCTGTCTTAATGTCACTACTCTTCATGGGTTGAGTTATGGAGGTTTGGTCAAGTCTTCTCCTATGTCTCTTTGGGGAATATACCTCTTTGGCAGCCTGTTCCAGTGCGCATGTCATCCTTGTGTGGACCCCTTATGCCTCTTTGGGTCACGGTGGTGTAACGCTCACCCGTGTTGAGTTCACGCTGCTTTCTCTGGCTCATGCGAGAGCGCGCATTACATAGCTGAGACTTCCACTTGGCCCCCAAGTACCACTTGACCATCATCTTCAGGCCACTGGAGGAAGTCTCCAAAGTGATTTTATGTAGGACCGCTTATGCATCTTTTAGGCAGCCACTTGTGATGGTCTGCTCTAGATAACTCCTCTGATCTGGAGAACTTAGCTTTCTGAAAAAATCCAATACGCTTCCAAGGGTAAGATAAAGCAGTGTCACAGCTTTTCAAGCCTCTGACTTGACACTTGAATGGAATGATTTAAAAATCCACTGAATTACTAATGTCAAGGTCATTCGTTTTGACCCCTCTAAATCATTTTTGATGTCTCTGAAACGATAAGTGTAGATGAATGTGAGCATTGCTTGGTCAATTCCTTGTAGGCTCTTTGGCCAAATACAAGGTTTTATTTCTGAATAAAGATGGGGACTGCAGCCTGGCGTCCTGCCTTCCTCTCAGGGGCTGCCTTGCCTTTTCTCAGCTTTCATTTTTAAGAGAGGCATCTTGATTGCAAAGGGTTTTTCCACTTGTAATAAAAATAAAAGATGACAACGACTTATGGTTTTTTATGGGAATATAGTGCACATAGAGGGAAGAGGAAGATCATTCTGCTCACTTGTCAGAGGACTTGTCACCTCCTCTTCTGCTTTATGCTTCTATTAGGGCGTTCATTGATGTGCAGCGGCACCAGTGCTGTAACTTTGCAGCTGACTGTGACCCAGTTCCTCGATCACACTGAGCAACGAAGGGACAGTTCAGCAAGTTCTCAGTGCTCAGATGAAAATGAGTCTTGGCTAAGTGCGAACTGAACGCAGATAAGGGCAAAGGTCGTTTCTTCCAGTTACTTCTTGGCCTTTACATATGACAGAGGTTTTTTAATGGCACCTTGACTTGTGCAGTTCACTGTGCTGGCTGGAGTATTGATCCTTTTCTCTTCTCTGAGCAGGACCAGCGTGGGAAGGAAGCTTCCCCCTGCACCACTGTACTTCATAAGGAAGTGAGCTTGTATGATTGACACCAATTGTCTTTAATCGTGCTCTTGTTTTCAGAGGCCTGGAGAACTGAAGATCCTCTGCAGTGGGCTGCTCCTGAAAACTTTACCTACTGTAGAAAGTTCTAGTTTTGCTTCAGGCCTTCTAAAGCAGGTCTTCCTCCCACCCTCAATCTCAAAATGGTTTAGGCATCTCTGGAGACTGTCTAGTCCCATCCGCCTGCTCAAAACAGGGTCACCTAGAGTGGGTGGCCAGTCGAGTTTTGAATCTCTCCAGGAATGGAGACTCGATAACTTCTCTGGGCAACCTGTTCCAGGCTGTGACCATCCTTACAGTAAAAAAAGGTTTATGTTTGAATGGAATTTACTGTATTTCAGTTTGTATCCATTTCTTCTTGTCCTTTTACCATCCACCACTGAGCAGAGCCTGGCTCTGACTTCTGCACCCCCTCCCATCAGGTAGGTATACACATTGTTAAGATTGCCCCTGAGCCTTCTCATCTCCAGGCTGAACACTCCCAGCTTGCTCAGCCTCTCCCAGTATGTCAAGTGCCTCATTCATGTCTGGACTTTTGCTGGACCCACTCCAGTACATTTGTATGTTCCTTGTAGTCTCATTTGCACAGGTTGTCACCTGAGTCCTGGCAGAGTTTAATATGCTGAGGTAGTTTGAATTCTAACCACGGTAATGGTCATCCTTCTCCCTATGGGTAGCAGAGCAACTAGCATCACATCAGAGGCTTTATCAGTCAAGTGCTTTCTTTGGCAAAGGAGGTAGGTCGATGAAATTATCTGAATACACAAAGCAGAAGCAAATCTTTCCTGTCTTGGTCCTGAGGGCCAGGGTTCCCTGACTGCTGGATCACTGCAGGTCACACAAGTTGCTTCCTATTGATCAGATGAGCACAGAGCTGGAGAGGAAATTTTGTGGAGACAAGACTGGTTGGAGTTGCTTCATAGTGGCAGAGCTTGTAGTTGATGGTTCATTGATGACACGTGCCCGGAGTTTGTTGCCTAAATCTCTGAAATAGTGTTTGATCCTACTTGGCTCTCAATTGCTCGATGTGGGGTATGGTGTGTGTTTGTTTGGGGGGGGTTCTGTGGTCTTTTGCTGCACATTTCTGTACTTGCTAAGCATGCCAGCGGGAAGTGGGAGAGTCAACATCTGGTCAGTGCTGGTTTTGCTTTTCTGAGGGTAATGTCAGACACTAGCTCTAGCATGACCTCGGGCATATGCCAGGCCATGCTTTGGTGTGTGTGTGAAAGGGATCTGGTTGCACAAATAGTTTACACGAAGGTGAGGCCTTCTCTGAAGTATCCCTAGAAAGCACTGATGCTATGTGCTCTTTGATCAAGCTTTGTATGTGGCTTCTGTACTATAGACACTGAGACTCATTCAGTCTCTCTATAGCACTCAATAAGTAACAAGTCATGGCACAGAAGGGACCTACCATATTGGACACAACAGGCTCCAGTACTGTATTCATCCCAGAAACCTATGTGAGAAGCCAGTGTGCTTGTCAGAATGAGCACTTGTCAGTAAATTCCATGGATAAGCTGGTTTAAACACAGCATCCCGCAGTGGTGGATGTCCTCCCTTGGCGCCCAGCCTGTGGTGCCCAAAGGGTGTGGATCTAACAGTTCTTATTACACAGTTTAAAGCACTGCAGTTGAAACAGAGCTGTAAACACCGATCCAGACTACTTCTTGGCAAAGCACCTGAGGTAGCAAGCCTTTGGGAAGTTCTCAGGAGAAACTCTGGAAGTTGGTGGGAATGCTGAGGGAGGGGGGTTTGGGCAATTACTGGCTCTGGGTGCTCTCTGTGGCTGGCAGGCACATTAGCTTCATTTCTGCTCTCTTTTCCTCTCCTACAAAGCCTAAATACAAGGGACAAGCTTGTGTGGGTTGCTAAGCACTGTCTGTAAGATAATCAAAAGGGAAACAGAGCTGGGCCATAGACCAAAAACATTGCTTCAAGTACCGTTGCCCCACAAGGGCCGTACAAAGTGCTCTGACTCTGCTGCAGGTTGGAATTTCCTGGCTCTCTGCTGAGCACTGGTCTGGGATCCCAGAGCCACGTGACTGGGGGTGTTGTAGCAGATTTTGGGAGTTCAGCAGTAGCTCCACATACCTGTTCAGTATTTGAAATGGTTTGATGTTAAAAGCCCAAGGAATTCACATGTTGTGTAGCTCTAGTTGTGCCACAAGGGTATGAACTGCTTCGGTACAGCAAGAAGAGCAAGGTGCTCGTGTTCTGTCTTAGAAGGTGCAGTGTATTGTGCTAAGGCAGCAGCTGGTGAGAAGGGCCTCGGGTCAGATCCTGCACTGTAGTGGGGTTTCTTCAGTGGGTGTTACTGTGGGTGGTACTGCACAGGAGGCCCTGCTGCTGCGTGAACCTCACCTGGCTGGGAGAAGAAGGAAAACGCTGCTGAGCCCTTCTGGTGTGATTTAAGAAGTTGTCTGTTCTTTGCTTCTGCCAGAGTCTTCAAAGCAGAGCTGGTGACATGAAACAAGTGTATCAGCCTCAGCTCTTTCAAAATGAGGGTGAGAAACTAAATTAAAACCTTCTTTCATCAGCAGTTAATGCTCAGCTGCTTAAATGTGTGCTGGGGAACTTTGGCTGAATGTAGGCAGGTGATCCCCTCCCTCCTGCAGCAGGATGGCAAGAGATGAACAACTGAAAGCACTAGTATCTCAAAGGGACACCATTAATTCTTCTCTGAGTGTTTGCCCCTGGCCATAAGGAAGGAACTGGGTTTAGAGGTGGTGCTGCCGAGTGCCCTCTAGTCACATGTTTCTGCCTTCTCTGTTTGGTGAAGTCAAATGTCTATATTTGGCACATCCTAGGCTGTTGTCATGGAAATGGCTGTATTGACACATCCATAGCAGAGCAGCTTTGTTCTGTACAGAAGGATCTGAAGGATGATGGGTGAGAAAGGAAGAGGCCTGTTCTCAGCATTCAGATGTTCATAATATTTGTTCTTCGGCTTCGTAGCTCCAGTTGGAACGCATGCAGCTGTCGGGTTAGTTGTTTTGAAGCAGTATTGAAAGAATTACATAGAACAATACCAAACATCTGGACTTTAACAGAGTATTGCTGACCATCACACAAGATAGGATCCCCAGTTACAGTAGCTGGCTCCTAGTATGCTACTGATGAGCACCATTGCAGAGCAGTAATGTCTCTGCTCAGCCCTTTTTACCCTGTACTTCTAGTCTGAGTGAGATCTTGAATGTTCCTACAAAGAGAAAATGCACCTACTATTCTGAAAATGGAAGGAAAAAACATTTATCTCATCCTTTGCACCTTCCATTTGAACACCGTAGCTGGAAACATCAGGGACTGTAGCCAGGTATTTCCTCTTGAACGCGTGAAAAAGAGTAATATTTGAACAGTTAATGAAGGTGCACTTAGAGGGTCAAAGTTAATCTTGGTAGATTTCATACTCGGGCTTTCTGCCGCTGCCAGGCCACCCTGCACTTCCCCTAAGACATGTCATCAGCTGTGAGGAGGGAAAGGACTAGAGGAGTGTATGTCGGATCTGTTTGCCTCATGTCAAGGGTATTTTCACAGCCTGATGCTACAGGGAGCTTCTCAGCTTCGTGCCAAGAAGAACCAGAAGATAAGAAACTTCAGAAGCAGTGAGGGGAGCTACATCCTGCGACTCGGAACCGAGCTCTGCAGGGTTCATTCCTCTTGTGCCTGGAGCTGTGGGAGGAGTTCCTTCTCATTCCCGTGCATCTTGAACGTGGTGGGAGCATATTTCAGTGCTTCTAATCAGATATTTGTGGTTTGGTGTTGTTTTTTTTTCTCTGGTAAACATAGAAATAGAGGCTGGTACGTGCTTAGTAAAAACTGTGCTGTTTCTAATGTGTTCTGGTTATGTAGCCATCTTGATCCAAACATCATCCCAGTCAGATTACAGGTAAACATGTCCTGCTCTGGTTCCACATCAAAAATCTTCACTTACCACAGTCTATCCCCCTCAGACTGGACAGAATGCAAGCGAAGGTAGCTCCTCTCCCTGCCTGACAACTGTCCCATGCACTCCGGATCCTCCTGTAAGAAGGCAGGGCAGGATTTCCACAGAATCCACCCCTGCTGTGCTCCCATCCGCTTTAAAGTGCTTTAGCAGTTTTTATCTTTTCAGATTTCAGGAATGTTTATTCATTAATCAACTTTCCAGATTCTGTCACATATGAGCAATCCCTGTTAGGGTGATGAAAGGTATTTGTAGTTACAGCTTTCCAAAACATAAGTTTTCAAATTTTGCGTTGCATATTTCATTAAAACAAAACCAGAACCAAGCTTTATTGTTTTGCTTAAGGTTTTGATGCAATATTCTGTTCCTAGGTCCTTTTATTGTGTGTTTGAAGGGAACCAGATTGAAAAGATTTTTCAGTCTGTGTAGAAATTTGCAAGATTAAGAACGTCATCTTAATTTTTTATCTGCTTATATCTGTGCCAGCTGTTCTGCCTGAGAAAGCTTCAGCTTCTTTCAGGGTTCTGTGGCCCCAGCACAAACTGGTTGCCCTGTAAATACTGGCAGATTAGGGTTACGGAACCCATGCTATTGCTGGTGTTCAGACAAGGAGCATCAACAGCAGCAACCTGCACCTTTTATCTTTGATAAAGCCAAATACGGAAAAATATTCAGTAAACTTGGCCTTTAATTGTCACAAGTGAAATGAAAAATGGTCAGTATTTCTTATTAGATGTCATTATCTATCATTAAATAGCATTTATTAAATAAAGTGCACCTTGGTTTCTCCTCCTCTTCTTTTCTAGGAAGAGAATTCTCTTGATTAGCGATAGCGCGTCTATATCGCTGCCCTGGGCAGAGCTGATGAGTTTTTCTTGTTATAAACTGGGGAAGACCTTAAGAAGAAATATTTTCCTTAAAAAGCCATTTTTATATACATTTTCTAACCTTACAAAGTAATCTTTCCAGAGCAAGGAACTTCACCCAGGGAAGGAGGGCTAATTGGCTGCTTTCAGTTCATCTCTCTGCTTAACTACTTCTCTTTGTATCTCACCATGGTAATAGAGAACACTTCTGTTTTCTCTTTATGATTCTTTTTGATTCTGAGGTGAGTTATTTGAAGTATGCTCAGCGTTTTGGTAGCATAGCAGAAAAGGTGAAGAAATCACTGGGAACTTGGCTATGTGTTCTGTCGAGCTGTACATTGGCGTTGGTGGAAAATGAAGACGGTTTGTAAAGTAACCTTTTTGTAAATACAACAAAGGTGTAGAACTTGTGTCTTTACCTGGCTTCTTCCAGTGGAAGTAGATAGAAATCTCTCCTGATGCTGCAGTGGAAAATTTGATACAGTGCAGAAGCAGAAAAAGCCAAATGCCAAAACGTCATCATCCCTATTGCAGGATGCCAACTTGGCTAATACAGAAAGTCCAACTCTATTATTTAGCAGCATGAGGCATTTGACACAGAAGCTGCTTTGCCTGGCCAGAACCTGCTCGGTTACACACTGCACCTCTCACCAGTTTCACACGGGCTTTTCACCCTGTTCTCTAGTGTATCCTGCTTGCACGGGGTCGATGGCTTCGGTTATCTTGAGTTGTTCAGAAATGCTTTTATCAGGCAGAATTTAAGAGTTGGGAGACCTAGTCAGGAGGAGCAATGTAAAGCTTTGTCATCAGATTCACCCAGGCGACTAGTTATGGTTAAAACAGCCCAGTGGTTTACTCTCTTGTTTTCTTGTGACCTCCCTGCCCTGTGGCTTTGGAGTAATTAATTTGTTCTGTGGAGCCTGTGACTTGTGACATCCGTGAGGAAATGGGGTTTGGTGGCTGCTGAGATACTTCTGACTGAGAAGTTAAACATGCAGAAGATGGGAATAGAAATTCTGAACATACTGATGTTTTCTTGTGGGTGACCTCTTGGCTGTCCCTAGCATTTGTGAATGTCCTGGACCTCTGTCCATGTCATGTTCTTCCCCACACTACCTGTAGGGTCTACATCTTCACTTGTGCTCCTCCTACCTTTTCTGCTTGTAGTGTGACTCGCCAGTTTGCCTACTCTGGATTCACAGGTTGCTACAGTTACTGTGGATCCTCCCTCAGTTCCTCTCCGATTTCCTCATCATATACCATGAGGTCACCCATTTATGACCAGACTTTCTCCATTATCACTTTCCCATTGCTGAACAGCAGTCTCACGTGCTCCTTAATATAACCTGTCACTTCGGTTTGATTAGTTAACACTATGTGGGAGGAGACCCTCAAATTTCACTTGGGTTCCAGGAAAGCTTTTGCCATACAGATCTATTCTCCCCGTTCTCCAGACACCTCCATCTATGTTGGAGGCACCTTAAACTCTTTATAGGTCATCCTCTAATAAACTTATGGCTTTATGGAAGGAGTTTGACTCAACTCACCTTTCAATACTGTGCCACTGGCTTCTAGTGCTGTAAACAGCACTAGGTTATATCTTCTGCTGTCACATGTGTAGCTTCTGCAGTTTCAGGTCTAGATAAACTATCAAGAGGGCGGGATTGAGGTTTGCTGTTTGGAGGTCATCAGACCTTTGTTTGTATAGAGGTGTTGTGTGCTCCAAGTGGATGCACAGGAGTGGATCCTTGTGCTTTACAACTTTCAGAGTAACCTGTAACTATTGCTAGCTGACTTTAATTAACTTCTACTTTTCCAAAAGGAAATTTTAGAAGTGTACCTGGAATTAATGTTTAGGCTTTCCAGTGGCTTTTATTCTGCTCGTATTACTATGACCTGAAATCACCTCCTGCAAGAAAGAATAGTACACAGGTAAGAAGATGCAATCTTAAGGAAGGAGAAAGTTTCCAAAACAGTTGCATAATATGAAGTGACACGGAAAATAAAAAGCTAATTTGCCTGAGAAGTTAACTCTGACTCACTAAATCTTGCTCTGCTCGGCTCTCAAAGCTATCTAAACCAGTGATTTTCACAGCGGGTGTCTCAGTTGCATTCTGAGATCCTCCTGCTCTGGAAGGTGATTCTGTGATTAGCTCTTCTTACGACTGATTAAATTAATTTTCCTCCTTCAGCAGCTGAATACAGTTGTAGATAAGTAGCAATTGTGATGCATAAAACATAAGCTGGGAGTGTCTCTTTTAACCACACCGACTTTATGCAAGAATACTTCACATTTGAGCTAGTCTTTCACATTCCACTTCAAAACTCATTTTATGGCTTTGCCTTTATAAAGGCTTATATAGAAGTAAAATCCATTTAGGATTTTTTTTGATGTATGGATCTCCTATTGCTTTTAGGAGCTCCTAAGGCTCCTATTGCCTTTAAGGGATGCACTTGAAATTGGTGACTTGCTCTGTGATCCAGTAACCAGCATGAGGTATCAGAACAATGAATTAGCTGCATTTGAGTGCACAGAAATGAAGACTTTCTGTGGCAGCAACAGGAAATACCAACGGTGTACAGAGGGCAACTTCTCCCTGTTATTACAATGCAAATAGGCATGAGTTAAGTGGTTGGGGGTAGAGGAAGCTCTTAATTGGAATATATGTATATATATATAAGAAAAAAGGCAAACATGCAGAAAAAAGTTGCAAGTCGAGCACTTAGTGCTGGAGAGAAGAGTACTTGGAGATATTAATTAGACTCTGCCTGTAGTTTTGGTCTGTGTCCAGTGGCAAGTTCTGTAATACATACACGTGATGGTCAGTTAATTTGCAGTTATTTGCAGTGAATGCTAATTTAATACTGAAAATAATCTTACCTCTGCTTTGTGACAGTTGTTTGTTGTGAGACCAGATAAAGTAAGGACAAAACAAGAGAAGCGTGAGATCTGTGTAATTCAGCATGGGTTTTGTGACTAAGATTGGAATCTCTCTCCTTCAGCGGACCTTTCTGGGGAATATCTCGTGCGTCAGGTGAAGCGTGGACACTCTCACTGTCAGGCTGGCATAGCTGGTTGTACCCCCTCCTACAGACTCACAGGCATTTAACCTCTGGCATTGCTCATGCAGAAAGGAATTCAAGGAGTGGTCGGTATCTGTTTCACACGTGATGAGGCAATAAATTCAGAAGCCAGCATATAAAGCTCTAAGTTCCTGAGGAGGACTGTGCTTTATTTATATTGATGCTATTTTTTGATGTCAGACAAAGACTGTAACTCATTTCTAAGATGAAGCATCCATTTATGGTAAGAAGGTATTGGAGGTTATTTGTTGTTATTGGAGGTTTATTAGTGATAGCAGGAGATAGATTGATGCCCTAGGAGTTCAGTTCTGCCCCTGTCTCATATTCCTCTGCTGCACTTCTGAATTTTGTGCATTCTCTCTCCAGCAGCAGCAGCACAGACTGTGAAGTATTGAAAAATACTGGATCTTGTTTTGGGGGGTTTCTGTGTCTGAAAAGTGAAGGCTCTTAATGTTGTGTTTAATGTAAATCCCTTGAGATTTCCCATTAGCCCTTCCAAATCAAGGAATTAGCTACTCATTAACTTTTCATGTTGGACCACTAGCTAGAGGAAGGACATAGTTTAGTTCCTGGAGCCACAAGTCAGTGGATGGATGTCTCAGGTGCACTTTAGCTAGATCAGAACAGACCACTACTTACTATGGAAAATCCTCTTGTGTTTCCTGACAGCTGGCCATTCACAAAGGCCTTGACCTAGATAGCTTAGAAACTCAGCATGGGAACCTGAGTGGCATTAAGTTGGATGAATCTGGCCTCTAATCCTCATTTACCTCATGTTCTCACTTGTGGTTTACTATTATCAGTTACTGTACATGCTACGGCTTGAGGCTTGGTCATTAATGCTGAAAGAGATTGAGGACAATATAATTTTCCATGCTTGGACTTACAGAAGTTCTGCGCTGTCTGGAGGCCTATAACTAAAAGATTTTAGGTGCTTTTAGTAGGGTAGTGAATATCATGTTAGGTTCAGTCTGTGCTGGAAGGAGATTCTGTCACTCTTATTGCTTGTGTTGTATGACCTTGGTTGGTGGGCCATGTAAAGCCACCTAAGTTTGGGTAACCTTTCCTGTGACACTTACCACAAACAGAATTAGGACAGTAATTGCTTAGTGGAGCCCACGTTTGGAGTGAAATCTATTTAATCTTTAAGAATGTATGGAATGCTTTGCCTAACATGGACATCAACTAAGCCCATCTGATGGGCTGCCCAGACTCAGCCCTGGGTTGAGAGAATGGGCACCAGAACTTTTGTTGCAGATGGGATTTTTGACTGACCAAGAACAGCAATCTTTGGTGCCTCTTTTTACAGAACTCTTGAATAATTCTGTCGCTCTCGGGGGAGTAGGAATGTTTAGTGATAATGACTCTTACCTGAGGAACTGAATTTAGAGTGTCTCTAAAATTTTAGCTTGACACCTAAAATGGAATAGGGAGAAGGACTATCATTCCCAAACTCATAGCAGAGATGAAAGGAGCATTAGTCTCCTAAGCCAGCATGACAGGGGTTTTTTTCTGGTTTATTAATGTTTAGTTTAGAAACAAAGATGTAGTCACTCAGTTTGTTCATTTTCTGAGATTAATTTATGTTCTGAGTTCAGCCATACCATTTTCCTTAGTCCTATGGAATTTGGTTATACTAACAATGCAAGAAAAATCCGGAGGGTTAATCTAGACACAGGCAGAATTTATGGAAGGAGGAAACCCTGTGGGATATCTTATCACTCCAGTTTTCAGTAATAGAAGGAAACTATTCAGCTTTTATTTTTTTTTTTTTGTCCAAATGCTATGGCAGACAGAACTCCAGAACTTTGGCTGCAACAGTTCAGAAAACAGAGTTAATCACTTTGGCACCTGGGAAGCTAATTTACTACTTGGCTCTGAAAAACGAGGAGCCTGGGAATCTTTATGTAAAGTATATTTGGGAAGAAATAGCTATAATGAAGTAAAAATTAATCAACTAGCTCAAAGCCTGAAATAAATGGATGCTACTGAGAAAATACTACAGAGCAGATGCATTGTTCAAAGATTTCAGGAGGTGTATTATAAATCTGAGGCTCTTATTTTGAGGAAATTTGGGAGAAAACCCGTGTAACCCAAGCTGACAAACACCACTTCTGCTTTCCCCACTCCTTTGGAGAAACTGTTCACTTTGAAAGCACTGAATTTTTTTGTTACGTATTGTTGTACTGTGACCTACAAAGAGTAAGGGCACACAAGAAGTTCAGGAACCATTTGTACATCACAGAGGGAGTTACTTTAAATTTAGAAACTGGACAAGCTGTGTAAACTTCTTCTGCATTTTTGGTTTTAGATATTTGGTAGATTTGCTTGGATTGCATAAAAATTGTTCCAAGTTCTGTCCTGCTCCCATCTGTTCTTGGCTCTGGTTGACTTCAGTGGGAGCAGTGAAATGTGCGGTTAGATTCCACTTGTGCAGAACACATCACCACAATCAGTTGAAGGTTGGTTCAAAACTCAAATGTCTTTCCATAAAAAAGACAAGATTCTCCTGTTTGTATTTTACACAAGAGTGTCTATTTTTGTGTCTCTGACACCTCTTAGTGCCATGTTTCATGGTAGAAGACAATGTCCTGCTGTCTTGGGTCAGTGACCACCTAGATTCACTCCTGACAATGACAGCTAAGTGGAAGAAGAAGGCGGCCCTACACTTAATTTTAGGTTAGTACACTATCTTAGTTGATTGTATTTTACAATCACAAAGCATAACTGTAAAACTTCTGATATATCAGGACATCATAATATTACCACTGACCAAAATTAACAGAAACCGAGCCTGAATTAAGGTTGGGGGAATTAAGTGCTCGTAGTTGTGGTTCTACATAAAGGTTTCAAAACATGATTAAAAAAAGAGACCTCCAGTATGTGAGGTAGCAATAAGGATTTGGAATGGGATCATTAGTTGAAGCCATTAGTGGATTTCGTGGTGTGTGATACATATTAATCAGCAGCATATCACCTTCCCGTGGTTGTGTTAGGTCTGTAAGATTAACAGGAAGGGAGAATATTATCATTAAATTAAAAAAGATAGTTCTGATCGAATGTGCTTACCAGACCTTTCAAGATTTTAAGATCATGTTGTCACTCTTAATTTAAAAACGCAACTCAAGGCTTTAAATGATTTGAGATACAGGGGTGCAGCTCTTATAGGAAGAGGAACAGCAGGACTTTTTTACTGTCCATGACTACTGTAGGCTCACAGAGTTAGGTCTGGTACCATTTATGGAAGAGCTCAGTTGGGTCAGCTTTTCAGGTAGATAAGAAAACTTTATTTAGCCATGTTATGCAGAGCATGCTCACCATCTCAGCCCTATCCTCAGGGGCAAGTGTTCACATCACGATAAATACAACTGGGTTTTCCTTCTTGTCAGGCTCTGGAGTAGCTTTGTCAATTCATCACAAGGGGTTCCTTCCTAAATAAGACTAAAGATCTGTGAGCGCCTGTAGGCAGCTCGGACAGCTTCTGCCTTTGCTCTCCAAACAATGAACACTTTAAAAGATCTGGCAGCCTACTGATGTTTCTCAAGTGCTTACTTCCCATCAGAGCCGAAGGTGCTCTTTGGGGATGTGCCCTTTCTGACACTGCAATGAAGTGATCACAGCAGGAACATGAACTCATTCCTTTTACTTCTTAGTGTTGTGTATGACTTCTCTGCGTCCCCAGCTAGGCAGCAGCTTGGCCAGTCCCTCTCTTGTATTTTTTCCTTTTCATCAGATTCACCCTCTTTTAATTGTTAGGTATTTAGGTTTTGATTTCTGAAAGAGAAAGGAACCTGTGATGAAAGAAGGAGGCATGACCATTCTTTCAAGAAAAGAGAAAGACAAAGTGAAGTATTGTGTAGCATGAGTGTTTGCTGAAGAACAGACTGTTTGGTGGCGCAAACTATTCATGGTTTCATTGTGAAGCAGAATGAAATTCCCAGTGGTCAGAGTTCAGACCCGGAGGAGCTGGCTGTAGCAACAGCCAACAGCAGCCCTGCTAGGAAAGCCTTTTTTCAGAGATTTTTCTACATGAATAAATTCAGTTTGCATAATGGAGTGAGGAATACCTCTTTTTTTAGCTGACCTCTTTTTGGCTTCTCAGCTTCTTTCACTGTCTAATAGCCAGAGACAAGCTCTATCTGAAATTCCCACAGTTCTTTGCCCCTTTCATTCTCCGACCACCTAGAAACCACTTGCTATTTCTGGATTAGTGCTGAGAAGTTGTTATCTGGGCAACTTGAGGGTAAGAGAGTGCATTTGAAACTAATCTCAGGATCACTAGAGCTGGATCACAAGGTATACTTGTGTATTGTCTGAAACTACCCAAATCCCTTCCCATATCCCGGGTGACACGCAGAGAGTGGAAGCAGTGTCGGCAAGACAGCGTAACCAAGATATTCTCAGATTTATGGCAATTCTACTACAATTCTGGGGCAGAAACAGAGGGGGTTTGTTTTGTTTTAATATCTGTGGATGCACTATAAGGTGTGTTTCAGACAGAAAACAACCAGCCATTGTAAGCTGGAATCTGATTCCTGCGCTAATTCCTGAAGTCTTCAAGTATCCCACCTGATCTCTTTATATAGTGAGGAAGAAGATGATATAGCTTTGTTGTGACCCCTTCTCTACTGCTATTCCCCTCACCACCCTCTGCCTTGATTTTTGGCGAAGCACAGAAGAGGGGAGGAGGGACAATGTGATATTTACAGCCATATCTTCCTTTCTGAGCGTTCTGCAAATGCTTTGTGCCATCAGATCTGGCTTTCCTATGGAAGGCTGGTTAGCTGATTAAGTTTGAACCCATTCGCCAAGACCAATTTATTGACGTTATTTCAGATGCTCTGAAGAAAAATACATTCTCTCATCAGTCTTTGCTTAGTAGGCATGTTATTTAATGGTGCCATTAAATCTGGGGAGCAGCCTCACACTATAATATTTTCCATGAGATTATAATTTACCTCTTGAGTCATTTATTTTTTCAGAATGTATATCTTGGGTTCTTCCCTTTGACAGTTTCAATCTACAAGGTTGATCTGCAGCCAGAATGTTTTCATCTTGTTCTGGGTGACTTGTGGGTCTTCTAGAGAGTTTCTTGAGAGAAGTGCATTTGAACCCAAGTTCAACACTGCATGTCTAAACCTAGCTATCTTCTGTGCCTTCTGCTCCAAGCGGGTCAGCAAGTACAGTACCAATTTCTACTGGATTTACCACATGAGCTGACTCTGTGAGGTACATAATTAGATCTCAGAAAGATTTCTGTTGAGGTTTTGATGTATTTTCATTACTCTGGAAATTACACATAGAATGTAGGTCATGATTTCCCAGGGAAAAATGGGTCAAAAATCTTACTGAAACAGCAAGGGTCCCCTGATACTGGAGGTATGCGGAACTGGTATCTCCTGTACACATTTAGTATACACGTCTATCATGGGATCTGCATCTCGCATCCACAGAAGGGGAGAGCAGATCTGGGTTTATAATTGGAGGCCCTAACCCTGTGCTGTCCATATCCAACACCATGGCCTTGGGGGAAGTCTGTGATGCACAAGGAATGTGGGTTTGCTGCCAAGTGTTACAAACGGCAGAGATGACAGCTCTGTTCCACAGAGCGCAATCTAGAAAGATGCACCGACATCTTTTACGTTGTGCTGGTGTCCTCCTGAGCAAAAAGACAACACAGATTAGGAAATCCAGTGGCAAAGGGTTTTATATTCTTAAATAGAAACTTTATCTTTGAAAAAAAATAAAATAAAATAAAGTCCATTTTGGAGTGCTTGTGTAGTTTTCTGGAGGTTTGTTTCTATCTTGGTGACTGGAGACTTTTTGCTAAATGGTATTGTTGACTTTAATTTATCAAAAGTCTATTAACGTGATGCATGACTTTTATAGCTCCCATCCCTTACCTATGAGCACTCTTACTGTTTTTAGTCAGAAGTAATGTGTGCTTCTGGCCACAGATGTAGTCAAATTGCTTAGGCTGTTAATCAGTGAAGTGGTTTTGAGTCGGAATAATTTAAACCAGTCTCACAGACATAGTACTTCATCATCAAGTCTTGGTCAAATATCCATTAATATCATAGCCTCTGGTAAAGCCAGGACAATGTCCTCCCTTGCAAATTCATTCTTGCTAGAAAAAAAAAGAGACTTTGATGCATAGAGTGAGTTGTCAGCAGTAAATAAAATCGCGAGAGGGGTCTCACAAAACAGAGTGAGTTTCAGGAGACTGTTGCAGGCTGTTCAAACCACTAAAATCATTCTCCTTTGTGTTGGAAGAGAGGCTGCTGGCGAATAATTCTCAGCTCTGTCCAGATACTCATGAACTTTGAGTGCTGGATTTCTTAGTGACTAGTGAAGCAGCACATAGAGTTTTCCAGAGGACCTATTGTGCAAAACCAAGCTTGGGTCTGGTATCCATCTTTCGGCGAGGTCACCCTTCTAGTGGTGTAAGCGCTTCCGCTCCCAGTTGTCACGAACACCAAGAGCAATTCCAGTCAGAGACTGGATTCTGAACAGGCAGATTAGTGCAGCTTTTGGTATAGTGTATGTGTGCATGTATCCTTCTCTCCATCCCCGGCAGAATCAGCCTAAGCCAGCATGTCAAGTGTTATTCTCCTGCACACATCACTAATAATGCGGTTCCAGAAGCTGACTGCACATCCCCTGTTTGCCTGTCAGGCGCTACGGGGAATTTGTGGAGTATGAGCTTCCTTTGGGACAGACCTTCAGGCTGAGCCGTGCTAATTAGTGCTACAGAAAAGCAAAATCTGAGGGGAACTGCTCAGAAGGAGACTTTTGAACTAGGCTGGCTTTTTGGTTTCTCTGGAAAAGAATGGCTCTTCCATTTTGTAGTAGTGATAGTGCTTGTGCAAATGGGCTCTGTGACACCGTCAGCGATGATAAAAAATAATAAATAAATAAATAAACCAACCAAGAGATGTTGTCAAACTCTAAAAGACAATGTAAAGTCTTGCCCCATGAAAACAGCTATGAAGAGCAAGACCTTTAAGAGCTTTTTTCCTATGTCTAGTTGAACTTTAAAAAACAAACCAAACCAAACAAACAAAATATCCAAAAAAAAAAAAACCCAGGGAGAGAAAGAGGAAACTTTATTTGAGGTATTAGTAGCTGAGAGGCAACTCATAATGTGAAGACAAGCCCTGTGCCAGACAGCTGAATTCAGGCTTTGTTCTTTTAACAAGTCACAGATACCTCACCCAGGAATTCCTTATCTGAAGAGGGAAGCTGGATGTGGTCTGGCCCTGGGCAGCTGGGTGACGTTTCTTCCTCAGCTAACCAAGGATCTGCATGTGATAGGACCAAGTTAGACCCTGGTTTTCTCTTTTGATACTGGCATACCTTTGCTTCCTAGATTATAGATCCTATCAGAAATCGGTTGCTTTTGGTGAGAGTAGGACAGTGCCCAACGTAGCATCTCGGTGCAATAGCCAGAGGGGAGATAAATGCTTATTGCTGTGAAATATTTGTGAATCAAACTTAGTTCCTCTTCCTCTAGATGGTGGTGTCCAGAGGGAACAATTTAGTAGTTTGTCTGTAATTGTCATGAATGTTTTGTGCAAACAAGATGCCTGATAGCAGGTTGGCAAACAAGAACTGTACGAGCAGGTTGGTCAGAAGGCAGAAATGAATACCAAATATTTTCCTTGCTGCCTCCTGTGTTTTTGGGAACTGTTTAGACGCCAGCAATGTTCATTAAAACAATCCCCAAAGTAGATTAGTCAGCTAGTTCTGGAAGAACACTGCAATTCTTTTCTGTTGTGCTGTTGGCCTCCTTGCATCACTATTAATTATGAAACTTAGCTCTTTAGCAGACTGCTAATTAAATTGGGCTGCAGTGATACAGACAAGTATAGTAGCTCGTTCCATTCTCTGCCGAGATAGTCATATATCCTGGGTTGTCATGAGGAAAAGCCAACGAGGCTGCCAGTTTCCCTTCCTCTAGGGATGATGTGTCACACTTCATTTGACTACCTGTCTGTTACAGTTAATCTCGCCCTTCTTTTCTTTTAATTTTAGAATTGTTTATCTCATCCTTTTTCAAGGCGAGAGTTGAGCCCGACAGTGCTTTGTCTTCACCCCCCCCCCCCCCCCCCCCCTCCGCGGCTCCTGTGGCAGGCTCGTGGTCATCGTTGGTGCTGTTTCTGATGTATGCTGGGGGGGGGTGGAGCGTAGGGGGCGGAGCTTCGGCCAGGGGGGCGGAGCCTTGGATGGGGCGGGGCCTTGGGGGGGGTACATTTCGTAGTGTTTCGCGGCCGCTTTATCAAAAAAAAAAAAAAAAAGCCTGTACGTCTAGCAGGGGAGACTGTGACTGTTCTATAAGGAGTGTTTGTGTTGTTTACTTTAAAACAAGCTTTGCTAATTAAAATAGTGTATTCCGGAGTCCTATTTGATTGGCATGAAGGGTATCAATGAAGAGGATGTAAAGTGTGCTCACCTGGCTTCTTGTGCCTTCAGCCTTCACTGGGGCACGCAGATAAAGCTGTGAACGTGTGGAAGGGGCCAGGATTCCAACATCCAGTTAGTGCTCCTTCTGATGTGCTTCACAGGCTTAATCCTCTATGCCACCGTCCCGTTAAGCATTTTCAGCCCTACAGAAGTGTGAAGGGATATTAATGCATATGAAACTCCAACTTTTTTTGTCTTTAAGTAGCTTAAAAGTTTATTCTGCTGGTTGACAGCCTAAAAATACTGGGGGAAAAATGACCACATGAACGGACAGAATGAAGAAAAACTGTCAGGTGGAAGCTCATCACTTCCCCATCTCTTCCCCCCCACCGTTCAAAACTGTAAAAACAAACAAAACGAACCCCAAACCACCCTACCAACTGCAGTTATTATTTGGGGACTGGTTTGTCACAAAGTTGAACACGCTTCAAGTGGGAAAAAAAAAAAAAATTGAACAAAACTGGTGCTGGGTTTCTCACGTGTTGCACAAGCTTATCCGTGCTTGTTATGTTTCCAAGCAAGTCAACACATAATAGGCAGAGGAGATTTTAAGGTTTGGATTTATCATGTGTAGAGGTTGAAAAGAAAAAAAAAAAAGAAAGAAAATAAATCACAGCCTTCTGCTGAAACAATTGGAAGGAGGGGGGGAGCTATAGAAAAGAGTGAATTAAAGCACCTTGTCGGCAGCGTAAAGGAAGAAATTCGTACAGTTGTTGGGACTCAAATGTCACTTCAAACGGACTGTACAGAGCTGGTACTGACTTAGTGAACCAGGACAATTTTCAATGTCTGTTATTTCTCAGGTTGTATCTGCAGGGGTTGCCTAAGCTGCAACTTAGAATAAAACCTTGCAGCGGCTGGGGAATTTGGGCTTTTGTGCTTCTTCCTGTAAAATAGGAAGAATAAAGACCAGCTTTTTTGTTTTCCTGGGTACCTTTCGAGACGATAGAAGCCTCTTCTTTTTGTTTCTTTCTTGAGATGTTTGCCCTTTTCAGCAGTCAGAATTTTTACGACCATATTTCAGTGATTTACACAGCACTGAATCCAGAGCGGAAGCTGTGGCTGTGATTTAGCTTCAGATAACCCAAAGTCCTAAATTCCAGAAAATGTGAAGTTGCATTTGACCAGGACTGGGTCTATCTCCTATAATGTTCCTCAGTACTCTGTGGAAGTACCTTTTCTAGCAACAGACCAGCCTTTGAACTTCTCTTCAGTCAGCTTGTGTGATGTTCTTCACCATGAGGGTGGTGGAGCACTGGAACAGGTTGCCCAGGGAGGTGGTTGAGGCCCCATTCAAGGTGAGGCTTGACGGAGCTCTGAGCAACCTCCTCTAGCTGAAGATGTTCTTGCTCTCAGCAGGGGGGTTGGACTGGATGAGCTCTAGAGGTCCCTTCCAACCCAGACTTTTCTATCATTCTATGCCTTGAACATCTCTTGTTTGGTAAGGGGGAGAGCATGCTCCACCGATCAATGGAATCATCTGTGTTGAAGCAGAGTTGGAAGAAGGAGATCAGAGCTCCTCTGCAAACCTCCGCCTCCCCCTCGAGGCAAATGAAAGTCAGTGAACAACCTTTGTGTTCAAACTGTTGAGTGTTGTGAGATATGTTTAAATATGCTGAGATCAGTCCAGCATGGTACGGTTGTTGTGACCTGCGTGGGGGGAGGCACTTTCTAATTCCAAGTCCAGTGACTGAGTTGAAGTTTCCCTTCTGTGGAACCATCTGCTGGAGGCCGTTCAGTTTTGATTCTGCTGATGCTTAGAAAGCAATGATTGACCTCTTTAATGGTTATAAATATGTAAAGGGTGAGTGGCAGGAGGATGGAGCCAGGCTCTGCTCAGTGTCACCCAATGATAGGACACGGGGCAACAGGTGCAAGCTGGAAGATGAGGTTCCGTATAAATATGAGAAAAAAACCTCTTCACGGTGAGGGTAACAGGACACTGGAACGAGCTGCTCAGAGAGGTTGTGGAGTCTCCTCTGGAGACTTTCCAACCCCACCTGGATCTGTTGCTGTGTGGGCTGCCCTGGGTGACCCTGCTCTGGCAGGGGGGCTGGACTCAATCTCCAGAGAGATCTCCAGGTCTTCCAAACCCCACCATTCTGTGATTCTGCAGGCTCCATTCACTGCCCTGTGACTGGGACTTTCTCCAGGTAGACACAGGTAAAAAAATGAGACTATCTTGCTCTTCAACATGCTCTCCCAAAACCTCTGTTGGTCGTGTAGCTCGGAGCCTGAACTGCCAGTCTGCTGTGGCTCCAAGAAAATGTGCTTGTTGGTGTAGTGTAAGGAGCCAGGAAGGATGTTCAATTAATACCAATTTCCGACTGTATTTGTCTGATTTTGAAACCAGCTGCTGGGAAGGGTAAGCGGTATTTGTCTCCTGATCTTTCCGTATGATGTTCTGTCCACATTCCTGGGGCACTTAAGTAATTAGGGTGCTGGAGAAAATTGCTCTTTCTGAATATGTTCATTTAATGGGCAGACTGGAGCTTTTTGTTAAGTTAGTCCCATCCCAGGGAGTGGCCGACTGTTGCTGTCTGGAAGATTTTAGCCTTTCTTGCATCATAAGCCTGAAAACAATGGGGGCATTTTACATTTCTCAAAGATAAATTTGAAATGTGTGAAATTATTCCCACCTCTACTTCGCATCTAACGCTGGGGAATAAGGGGAATTATCTTTGATTCTTACAAACTCAGGAGGCTACAAGTATAAAGCAGTAGCCACTGCAACAAAATAGCCCTTCTGTTTTCCAGAACAATTAATGGTTTAATGTGTGGATGAGGTAAAAAGCTGTACAATGACCCCTTCCTGCTGTTAACCCCAGCTAGGGGTTAACACGATTAAGCTGTGTTAATGTTTAAGAAATTGATGGCAAATACTATGAAAAAGTCATTAAGTCATGATTGTCATCAACAAATGTTCAGAGCGCACTGTCAGCCACTTTGCTGATGACACGAAACTGGGAGGAGTTGATGACACACTGGAGCTGTGCTGCCATCCAGAGGGAGCTGGACAGGCTGGAGGACGGGGTGGGGAGAAATCTTATGAAATTCAACAAGGGCAAGTGTGGAGTTTTGCACCTGAGGAAGAACAACCCCAAGTGCCAGTACAGGTTGGGGACTGAGCTGTTGGAAAGCAGCACAGGGGAAAGGGACCTGGGGGTCACAACAGGATGACCACGAGCCAGCAATGGGCCCTTGTGGCCAGGAAAGCCAGTGGCATCCTGGGGTGTGGTTAGTAGGTTGAGAGAGGTTCTCCTCCCCCTCTACTCTGCCCTGCTGAGGCCACATCTGGAGTGTTGTGTCCAGTTCTGGGCCCCTC